>SWBH01000036.1:0-30690 GCA_024195465.1 Aureobasidium sp. EXF-8845 | reverse complement strand
GGACTGCTGCGTTATTACAGAAGCCCGCATCAAAGCGGCCCCACTTGTGCTACCTGCAATATTTATCATCGTGGTGCCTCGCATATCCGACGTGACAGCCATTCTCCCTCCTCAATCCACAACCCACATAACAAACCATCATGGCTTCCCAGAGAACCTGTCTGATCATCGGTGCCACGACCGGCATTGGTAAGGCAACAGCTGAACACCTTGCCAAAAAGGGCTGGACCGTCATTGTCACGGGCAGGAATCAAGAAAAGGGAAACACGGTCAGTCATGACACCGAACAAGACATGAGAATTACTGACTGTAGCCCCTGCAGGTCGTAGAAAACATCACCAAAGAAGGTGGCAGTGCGTCCTTCTACCCTGTTGATGTTACCAGTTAAGAGTCGATCGCTGCTCTACACAAACATGTTCTCGACACGTACGGTCGTCTTGACGCAGCAGTCAACAACGCTGGCATGTCAAGTACTTTCATGCCATTTCATGTCACCCCACTCGACGACCTGGACTTCATGTACAATGTCAACCAAAAAGGCACCTTTTTGTGCATGCAAGAGCAAGTCAAGATGATGTTGAACCAAGAGAAGCAGGGCGATGCGGGCAAAAGAGGTGTCATCATCAACATGGCTAGCATGTCCGGTCTCATCGGCGTGCCATACGCCGCTCCATATTCGTCCACCAAGCATGCTGTCAGTCTTCCTTATTCCTTGGCCTACGAGACCGTAACTCACATAACTCTCCAGATCATCGGCTTGACCAAGTCAACAGCCCTCGAGTACGCTAGCGAAGGCATTCATATCTCCGCTGTTGCACCAGGTGTCATCGACTCCGGTATGCCTGTACTCGAGGAGAGCTACAACGGCGGCGCATACTCCAGAGAGCAAGCTGCTGCCATGCATCCCTTGAACAGGCTTGGTACCTGTGCCGATGTCGCAAAGGCTGTTGACTTCTTGCTCGAGAACGACTTTATTACTGGTGGCGTAATTAGTGTTGATGGTGGCATTACCGCAAGATAGGGAACAATCGAGGGTTGCTGGGCCTTATAAGCTATTATGATGTAGTGTCACTGGCAAGTTCACTGTTCAGTCATCTGCTCATCCGTGTTTGAGCGCATGGGCTTTGTACTCGTAGTGGTTTGCGGTATGTCACTGAAGCGGGTCTACGACTTTTGGCCAGCGCGGCCCAGCCGATGAGCGCTCCTCGGGCCAGCGACTTCGCGACTCCAACACTTCATCATCTCATTCATACAAACAACCACACTGGCGACATTGACCAAGGCATACCAATGGCCAATGCAGCTGTAGTAGCCTACAATGCAGCCAGCTTTGTCTGCGCCCTTTTCGTCCTTGAGTTCGGTGCCGACAAATTCATCGACCATACAGCCATCGTCGCCGAACGTACAGCCATACCGGAATCTATCATCGGATTACTCACTGCAGGCGCTGAATGGGAGGAGCTTGCTGTTGTGGTCATCTGTATCCTGCGCAGCCGCTCTTCTCTCGCCGTAGGAAATATCATCGGTTCGGGCATCTCGAATATCTTGGGCGCCTTGTCCCTAGGTTTGATACTCCGCAGCGATGAGGAAGTCATAGTCTTCGATTCCAGTGCTAGAATATATACGCTGGTTATGCTCCTAGTGACTGGTATAGTCGTTGGGCTCCAAGCTGTCGACTCTCCATTCGCAACGAGACTGTGCGGTGGGATCCTGATTGCAATCTTTGTTCTCTACATTGGCTCTGTTGCGTACTTGATCTTCAAGGGTCGCTTGACTGCGCCCGAGTCGGATTGTGATAGCGATAGCGATAGCGATAGTGAGAGCGACGACGGTTCTGCGCACAACGAGATTGTGAACAACGCCAATACGACAACTCCTCTGCTAGCAACAGAACAAATTCTCGGTCGCTCACGTCACAAGCATGGCATCGCGTACCATGTGGCAATCCTGCTACTTGGATTCTCGGCAATCCTCCTTAGTAGCTTTGTTCTATCCAATGCGTCCTCTTCTATCGCCGAAGAGAGCGGCATGTCAGAGATACTATTTGGAGTCGTGTTCCTATCCATCGCAACAACACTACCCGAGAAGTTTATCGCCGTCATGAGTGGAAGCCGCAACCGAACAGGTGTCTTGGTTGCGAATACTGTTGGGAGTAACATTTTCCTGCTCACCTTGTGCTTGGGGATTCTGTGGGTCAGTACGGCAGGGGATTTTGATAGAGGTACCGTCCAGCCAATTGAACTTGCTGTGCTTCTCGGTTCGTCACTCTTCATGACCTTGGTTGTCTGGTTTGGAGCTCGGTGGAGTCGCCTTGCAGGTGTGATTATGCTTGTTGCATATATCGCGTTCTTGATTCTGGAGTTCACAACCGTTGGGCATACTTGATACGTAGACTGCCTCAAAACTCCCGAGAAACTGGTCGTCTCTGTTCCGAACACTCATTATTCGCGTATGCTTCGATCCAAAGCACGATGCAGTATTCCTTGGTTAGTAGTGTATGACTCGCTTGACCATGATATCTGGCCATCAGGAGAGTCACTTTGACCAGTGGAGAGCTTTCCGATATGCCGACACTCTGCCTGGCGAAAACAACACCATCTATACCAAAGCCTGGTGCCAGCCTCTGGAGACTGGTCGATCAATTCACTGCGTACATATGCAACGTGCGATACTGTCTCTGAGCTGTCCTCATAAAAAAGTCGATGGACGGTGACTTGACCGCAATTTGTGAGAAGCGACTTGAGAAAAGTCTCACGCGCTTCTTTGATTCTTCGACTCGTCCGTACTTGCCCGTCTGCCAAGGTCATCGCATACATCCTGGCCCATGGCAACGAGTCGTGTCCTTGATTTTCCCAGTGCCTTGAATCCTATCTGTATTGACCTTTTCGGAACGTCTACGACCTCTGCCATGGACCATGGGAGCAGCCTAATTGCGATGTACTCTCTTGCTTCCAAGGCACAATATGCGCTGATCATTACCATCACAGACATCTGCATCGCGAATCCCGTCGGCTGTTTTGTATCGTCTTGACGCCACAGACTGTTATTGACTAACAGCCAAGACTCGTTCTCGTGAAGTCAAGACCAGACCGAGCTGGATGAGCGTGTGAGGTTGAGAAAACTGTGAGATGCCCAGCAGCGCCAGATGTTGACCCCCTGTAGTTGAAAAGTTTAATCCCCATGTCAGGTAGCAATAAATTCAGCTGGGTTCCCCTTATCAATCTGATCATCTCAATCTTGATCTGATAATCTTTTTCTTCCCGGTTTGCTATCTTGTCATTGAGTCTCCGGCAGGAATGGGCTTCCTCAGCAGTGAGTTTTGTTGTCTGGTCCATGACAAATAAAATCTCTTTGACTTTGGAATATAGAAGACAGCTCTCGTCCAACGAGGACTGAGGCAGAGAAGAAGCTCGTGAGGAAGCTTGGTTCGTAGTTCACCCCATGCCGTCGACCACTGCCGCTAACAGCTGTCCAGATATCTTTCTCATGGTAACTTGTATCGTCCCCTTCTATGTGTGATTAGCATCTGATCTATCTTAGACTTATTGCTGCGCCTGCTACTTCTTCAACTACCTTGACAGACAGTCGTTCCCGAACGCATACGTCTCCGGACTACGTGAAGACTTGGGTCTTGTCGCCAACGAGTACAGTATCCTGCTGTCTATGTTCACAGCAGGAAGTGTTGTTGCCCACATACCTCATGCGTTGGCCATCCAGAAAGTCGCACCACGTATTTGGCTTCCGTCGATGCTAATCCTGTGGTCGGGCGTTACGATGTGTCTCGCCGCATGCAAGAGCTTCGAGACCTTGTGCGTCACTCGATTTTTCCAGGGTGCCCTTGAAGCAAGTGTCTATGGCGGTAGTATGTATGTGTTTGGCTCTTGGTACACTCCATCCGAACTCTCCAAACGAGCTGCGATCTTCACTGCTGTCGGACAAGTCGGCAGTCTTTTCTCTGGACTCATGATGACCGCTATGAACAAGTCCCTGCATGGCAATGCCGGTCTTACAGGATACCAGTGGGTTTTTATCATCAATGGCTGTATGGGTATTCCTTTCGGTATCTTTGGATTCTTCTTTTTCCCCGATCTTCCTGAAACTACCAAAGTGTCTTATCTCACCAGGGAAGAGATTCAAATCGCTCACGACCGACTCGGACCCAAGCAAGAAAACAGCCATAGTATTCACTGGAGAACATTAGTTGGTAGAGTGCTCAAGACACCGCACATCTATCTCTTGGCCTCCTTGTCAGTCATATCCGGTATGCTCGAGGCATTTGCCTTCCAAGGCATGTTGTTGCTCTGGATGAAGTACAACAAAAAGAGATTCACACAGACTGCAATCACGACCTACCCTCTTGGTATTCAGTCGGTCGCAATCGTGTCGCAGATTGGCGCTGGTATCTTTATCGACCGGACTGGGCAAAGAGTTCCAATGGTTGTATTCGCTGCTATTGTCCAGCTTGTAACTGCGATTCTTCTCTTGCAGCCTCGTCTTTCTGACGGTGGAGTCTTTGCCGCACACTACCTCAGTGGTACTTCATTCATCGTCAACCCGGTCATGTACGGCTGGGCAAATTCCATCCTCCAAAGGACAGGAGACGATGCCGCCCGTTCGGTGATCTTGTACACCATGTCTATGAGTGGCCAGCTTCTATACACTTGGTGGGGCATCATCATGTACCCTGCTACTGATGTGCCATACTGGAAAAAGGGATCGATCGCAATGGTTATTGTGTGTTTCGCTTACGTCGCAATCGGCTTTACTGTCAAGAAGGTTTGTGTCCCACCTCTACCAATATGAGCTTCGCTGACATTGTTCTAGCTTGATGACAAAACAAGACCGAAATCTTCGGATGTCAGTGAGGATGACACCACCGAGGAAGTTGTTGTGGAACAGCAAATGACGAAGATGAATTGAATGACGCGATCAGATCGTCCTAAGAAAAGAGCTATATGCTGGAAGTCACTATCCTTTGGACCGAAGCCAGCATTGCGCAACAAGATGATGGCTGTGTCTTTTACATCTCTTGCATACGATGATGTTGGCACTATGATACAAGACGCTCAAGCATTTTGAATCATGAACAAGCTGGGTTTGGGAGTTTGGAGTGGTATGGTATTCTCTTTTCCAACTGATCCATGTCATAACCAATGCGAATGGATGTCACGAAGTGAAACAACATTGACAGCGCCAACTATGGAGGATTCTGGCAATGACTGCGACTCGGAATGTGCTGAAATGAGCTGTGGACGCCGAGAAAGATCTACAAAGGATCAAAAGGAGGGGTGGAAATCGTGACGTATGTATAATGTCTGGGTCATAAGTGTTCCTAGACGCGGTCAGACCTCGAGATATTTCTCTCAATTATTCTTCGTCTCTTTCTTGTATCACGATGTTTTCCATTGTGTTTGCGGTACTAATCTCGTTGACCCTGGCCTCTGCTCAGTCATCATGTCGACTCTCGCCTTCAGGGAAGATCAAGCCTTCCGTGGCGTCGGGGTACAGGTGGCAGGTGGTCGCCACCGGACTGGCGCGCCCTCGAGGTCTCGCTTTCGATGATAGAGGTAGACTGCTTGTCGTTGAGTCCGGATCAGGTAGTCTGTCAGCACATACTCTGATCGAGGATGGTGGTGGTTGCGTGGCGGTGAACTCATCGAAGATAGTTGTAGAGGGCTTGAGCGTAAGTGTCTGGCACGAACGGAGGATTGCAAAATGCTGACTGGCATCAGCTGAATCATGGAATTGCTTTTGACAGTCAACACAATATGCTCTATGCGTCTAACACGAACGAGACGTATGGGTGGCAATATGACTCGACTGCCGTGTCCGTCTCGGATCAGCAGACATTGGTGAGTAATATGTCAGGAACAGACCACAGTACCCGGACTCTCCTGCTGGCGCAACGTGCTCCGGGTATGCTGGTCGTCAGTTTTGGAAGTCTAAGCAATCTCGACCTCTCCGCAACGAACGTGAACTCTGGTACTGCATCGGTGAAGGCCTTCAATCTGACCGACTTCAATCGCACATACACCTATCAGACTGATGGCGTACTTCTTGGCTGGGGACTCCGAAATGAAGTTGGACTGGCCGAGCATCCCATCACCGGCGGCATCTGGGGCGTTGAGAATTCTGCTGATCAGGTCACTCGCTATGATGTAGACGTACATGCTACTAATCCTGGCGAGGAGCTCAACTTTCTGGGCTATTTGAATGGTACGAGCTCTGGGAACGAGGGTACAAACTTCGGCTACCCTTGGTGTCTCTCGGCTTGGGATTCTGCAGCCCTACCACAGAATCAGAACATTCAGGTCGGCACGCAATTCGCCATCGATTCGACCGCTGCGCTTGGCAATCAGAATAGAACAGACTCTTTCTGTGCGAATCAGACGCAGAGTAGGCTAGTCTTTGATTCACACATGGCTCCTTTGGATATCAAATTCAACGATACAGGCAGACAGGCTTGGATTACATTCCATGGCAGCTGGAACAGCCCCGATCCAGTGGGCTACAAGTTGTCACTGGTCAATTTCACCAATGCTGGTGAGCCAGTCGACCAACGTACAAGTAAGACTGCGACTATCGACATATTCGGGAATGCGGATGATTCAGCCTGTCCTGGCGACTGTTTCCGTCCTGTCGCGATGGCACTTGACAGTCAGGGTCGGATCTTTTTGTCGTCTGATTCGACAGGCGAGATCTATCTCGTGTGGAGAGATAGCACCACCTCGGGCACACCGACTAGCTCTAACAGTGGCTCTATGTCATCATCGTCAGGCGCATCTGCTACCTCAACATCTGCTAGTAGTACTATCGGGTGCGACTTCTCGCTTCTCGTCATCGCGTGCCTTCTTTCTATGGTCTTGTCCTCTTTAATCACCTGATGGATTCCAAGCCCAGGCTGCATGCAATCGGGATAAGGCCGATAGGCATATTGCTGTATTCTACTGATTCTTCTTCTTGCTGCGTCTGCTCGAGTTTTGTAGAGTGTTTCCAAGACCCCTATATTCCGGAGGCTCGTCCGGTCCAAGAATATTATCGGGCACTCGTTATTCCAGGTGTCTCAATCATATCTGTGGTGTAGAGCTTACGGATGGTAAGGCGACTTAGAAGGCCATCTTCAAGGGAATCTCTATTAAACTTGAATCAGTCAGACAACTATACTGGGCTGAAAGTGAACGGCCCATATACATCCAGTCCACTAAGTCCTGGGCCTGCTTACGGAGCCGGCCAGTCAATGCTGAATATATGTAACAAGCAGGACAAAATGCCCTTACTGTTGTACGTTTGCGAGGAGGAGAAAGTATCCTGGGCGTTTCGTTGCTTGTGAAATAATAAGTATGGACAGTGACCTTGAAGGCTCTTACAGTTAGCGAGATATGATTACTCTCGCACGACTATTGTTCCATGGGTTGTGCCCGGCTTCGTTACGACGCTGCGCTGCCGACGAACGCCGACGTCAAGTGCTGATGACCCTGGCAACGACACTTCTGACTTGCAGAAACTCTGAATTACATTTTGCTCTAAAGGAACAGCTACGCTCCAGGCATATCAACTTGTTCGACCAATGGCTCTAATTCACCTCGTCGGCTATTATGCTACAACGTAGACATTTCATGGCCTCCAAGACTCTGATACAGAATCGTCTGAGGATATGAATCAGCCTCTCTTTATGGCTCGAACAATGGACTCGATCTTGGTTCATCAAGCTCCACCCGCTATCTATCCCAGTCCCGACGAGAAGGAGCCGGTCCTGACGCTGATCTCGGGTCCGGGTCCTCCACTTCCTCCAACATCACTTTATATATGTAGCCAAGGTACTACGTCCTTGAAACGGAATTGTGCAAACTATAGGGTTGTCCAGGGCCGATGATGTCTTCTGGATTACGATACGAAGGCGAGTTCCGCCGGCTCTCATGGTTATGGGCGTACTGCTATGACAACAAGGTTGGATGTCTCTCACCTACTAGTCGCGGTGGTGAAATCGGAATACTGACATTTTTATAACGACAGGACTGGAAACAACTTGAGTCTATATGTTCCTCAACTTTCAAGATGTATTACGGAGATCTTGATCCCCGATTTGGCGGCGACAAGACTGTGTCCGTTCAGGACTATGTTGCTGAGATGTCCGCACAGACTGCCCTTGGTGACTCTCGCCGTGAGTTCAGGAAAATTCGATCTGTACCTCAACTTGGGATAATCTGTGAGCTGATACTCCACATGCCTTGTAGTCAGGACACAACATTTCCTTGGCTCAGTCGTATTTGAGCAGGAAGATGAGGAATTGGTCGTTGGTACCTGGCAAGCACAAGGACTACACCGGCGCACTCTGGCGGATGGAAAAGTGGCTTCCTGGAACGCTTACAACTATGTAGCGCATTACTATCGTCGTGATGCAGAAGGAAAATGGAAACTCGATGGACTCAAGCCTAGCAAACCGTTGTTCATGGAGGGCAAACCGCAGGATGTCATTGGGAGATTCTGAGCATGGTTGGAACGGTTCTTGATCAGGATATTCTTCAGAGCATACATGATAGGAATTGTATATCGCCCACAACATGATTTTCTAGCTCAAATCCCTTCCACTACCCAGACCTACACAGATCGCCCGGTGTATTGCTGTGATCGAGAGCAATACTTGGTTGCTGTGCGAAGTAACCCCAAAGCTTGTGGCACTGTTCATCAAATTGTCTCCATACAGCTTGAACTTGTGAGACATCTAGCATTGTGGATATCTTAACCACTCAGGAATCCGTTGCTGACGACAAAGCTGGTGTCGTAGTTATAATTACCGGTAGCGTCGAAAAACTGAACACCGCCTTCGGTTGCGATGTAGCCGACGTCTGCATAATGGCGGAAGAATCGAGTAGGGTAACTCCAGGAACGAATTGAATTGGTATTCTGTCCCTGAAGGCCGTTCAGAGAGCAGAAGGTGGCATCCTCGAAGAACTGCTTCTCGTTTCCACTCTCCAGATAGAGCTCGAAGCCGGAGTGACGGATAAAATTGCCTGGCTGGTCGACAGATTCAAAGCTGTAGCAGCCGTCGAAACCGAGGCCTTGACGAACAATCCACTCTGCTGTTCCTTGTTCAGCGGTGGAATTGGCAGTCGTGGTTACCTCGGTGACGATCTTGGTCCCGTCATGAGCAAAGTAGCGTGTATCGTAGCCTGGAGTAGTTGCGCGGATCGTGATGGTGGAACCAATGGTCAAAGGGGCAGTGTTGAGATCCACTGATGCGTAGCCGGCTGCCACGATATCGACTTGGACTTGGTTCTCGGTATCATCGGAAGGATATCCGCTGGTCATAACACCTTCGTAGAAGGTACCCTGTGCTCCGTTACTGTTGTCACCGCCAATGCCGAGAACAATGGCACCCTCCTTGGACATAGGATTGTAGCCGTCAGGATCGTGTGCACCGTTGAAGTACGTAGATAATGCTCCAGACTGAGCGTTTCCACCACGAATGGCCCACTGGTCGGTCTTGCCCTTGACCATACCGGTGACGAAAGGCTCTGTTTGAGTTGGGTTGTTGGGGTTTTTCTCAAGGTACTGCTCGGAGAACAGACCGTTTTCGAGCTGGATTGAAACGAAGTCAGCAATTGATGCGTCTGATACATAGTGTACAGAGACTCACGTCGGCCATAAACCAAGGGCCTTCGCCTGTACCTGTACCCCAGACGGTACAATTGCCTAGATAGACAGCTTCCATGTGGCCATTGCCAGTGTTGTGATTGTTGGTCTCGGCATTACCATAGTCAAAGCAGCAGTTGTCGTTGAAATGATTTGCGTCCATGATCGCATAGATACCCTGAGGATCAGCGCCTGTGGGGATGTTGGTTGTCTGATCATTGCGGTAGCCAGTTCCAGGTGAGACAAAGATACCGTAAGCCTTTTGTCCATTCAGAGTCACGGGTGCGCCGATGGCACTGGCCAAATCATCGTAACCGTTCGTGTACGGACCGTCGAACTGGCCAACAGGACCTCGAGACAATACGTTGTTGTTACCAGTCTGATCATAGATCAAGCTGACGACGCAGGTTGTGCTGCTGCAGAATTCATCCTGCGCTGCAGCATTTGCAACACCCCCAGCCTGCAGAGGGGATATGTCCATGGCAGAACCATCTGAGTTGCGCGTAACTTGGTAGAGGGGACCATCGTAAGAGTCGTATAGAGCACGAGTGACACCGTGTGCGGCGACACATGGAGTGCCACCAGCGGCATAAATGTCGCAAGGGGCAGCTGCAGCCAGAGCGGCTAGGACTGCAGACCCAATGATGACTGTGGTTATGGGAGGCATGGTTTCTCAGTGGGGGAGATGTCGTAGTGATGGGGTTGGGTATGTTGGCCAAGATCACAGACGAGATTGTCGTCTCATCTTATATGTCGTGTCGCCGGCTACGGCCATATCATGTGGCTACGGTGTCGAAAGCTAACCCGCAGGACTTTGTGACAAGAAGGTTCATTTTCTGCCGAGAAGTCCTGATCATCGTACTGGTCAAGTGCCTGTTATGTGCCGAACTCATTTCTTCCTGGTGTTGACGCGCACAGAGTGCTGTATACGGATACTAAAGTTAGCGACGAGCGTGGAGGGTCGCTCGAGCAAGTGCTCGGTTGAAAGGCGCGTAATCTTCCTGTGCCAATGTACCGTGAGCTTCAACGTTATGTCTTCGAGAGTCTTGTGACCCTCCCAAATTGAGTCGTGTTCGTGAAGATCTCTCTTGCTTGGTCGTGGACCGGGAATAATACAGCGCGGGGTGCGCGGGCGGAGACAGCTCCCCCACATTGAATTGTACCTTACTTTGAGAAGCGTTGAACCCTCCAAGAATAAATTTCTTCAAACCACCTAACTTTGACATTTGGTGTTAATAGACGATGGAAATAACCTCGGAGGGTTCATGGAATACACCCGCAAGCGGCGCCAAATGTGCCGAGTTGCTTGCTGGAAACACTCCTTGATCTTCCACTCTCTGGCTTATCATCTCCTTTCATCGTGATGTAGGCTTGCCTAGAATACTTGGCAGAGCCTTGCATCTCATCTCCATTGGTCGCGCCGAGGTCGGGATGTACGTGCAGTTTGATAACGCATCGTAAAACATGCATTCATAGCCTCGTTTGCATCCCAGGCCTCGCGAAGCATGTGCACCATCCACACCTGCCTCCAGACGATATCTCATGATATTGTCGGGCAGTCGCCCACCAGATTAGGTACCAGCGAATTCCTTTGAAGCTCCTCCAGAATTGTGCGAGCTCTTTCCAGGTTCACTCATCTCTGAGGTCGGCCTGATCAACAATGCATGCTGCGGGCCGCCTGATGTATCTGCAGGCTAATGCAGACCAGTCTCTTTTTCCAACACGGATTCGCCGAACACCAATCATTTGATCTACATGACCCGTATTACAGACGCTCTTGTAACCCAAGCGCTCAGCTGTGAGTCTTGACTCCCAGAGCGTGTTATCCGTGAAGCCATATATCTTGACGACTGGCACCACGAAAGCGCATTCGAGTATCTGAAACTCTCCTTCACCATGCATGATAGGGAGGATACACCCATGTTCTCCTCTCAGTCACTCGGGCTCTGGATTGTGGGACTTGGCACCCAGTACCCAAGCCATTTGCTAGGACCAGAGAAGCTAGATGCTTTCGTGAAACGCTTCTACGATGTCGAGAATCCAGGGTCCGCTAAATACTCTCTTCGATCGGATCATGACTCACGACTTTCGCAGGATCAAGAAACTCCTGAGGATTAACCGTACAACTGGAATCGGGACACGGTCATCAGTGCTGGACTTCGAAACAGGTTGGGGCACGGAGAGAGATATCCCGTCAATTGCAGAGATGGATATCTTGTTCCGGACAACTGGAGTTTCCATGGCCGTACAGGCTTGTAATAGAGCCATGAATGAGTGGAAAGGTGAACTCGATGGTATTACTCACACTGTTGCAGTCACCTGCACCAATCAAGGAAATCCAGGCTTCGATCTTCTCGTGAACGAGAAATTGGGTTTGTCATCTTCTGTAGATCGCACTCTTCTTCACGGCGTCGGGTGTGCAGGAGGTCTTGCTATCATGCGCACCGCAGCCCAACTTGCTTGCGGATTGACCTTACGAAGTCGCCCGGCGAGGATACTCTGCTATGCATGCGAAATCACCACCTCTGATGTCCGACATGAATTCGACGCTGCGGCCAAGTGCGTCGATGCATCGCAAGTCTGCATCGCAGGTGCCCTCTTCTCTGATGCTGCAACTGCGTTTGTCCTTTGCAATGACTTGGGACTGCAGACTCATGTGAAGCCAGTCTATGAGCTATTGAATTGGGATACAGCACTTATACCTGGGACCAAAGATGAATTGGCATACTACGCGGATGCGAATGGTACGACATTTTTCGCAAGCATGGCCTGCAATCGCCGCACGCTGACAGAACACAGGTTATCGTACCACGCTTAGTAGAGCTGTTCCCAAACATATCGTTGCTGCTTGTGATCAGATGTTGCAAGATCTGCTTCCCTTGATTCAATCGCAAATTCTCTCCAACAATTTGAGCGTCGCAGACTTTGACTGGGCGTTGCATCCTGGCGGGCAAGCGATTGTTGATGGAGTACAAGAAGCCATGAGTCTCACTGACCATCAACTGCGTGCAACACGGGAGGTTTACAGAACTCGGGGTAATTCTTCTAGTTCAACTGTGTTATCAGTCCTTGACAGGCTTCGATACATGAGCCCGGAAAAGAAGTTCGTCGTCACGACTGCGTTTGGACCAGGCTTGTCTGTAGAGATGAGCGTTCTACGATCATGTGAGCTCAGATTGTGACATACAATGTAGGAGCGACGAAGTCCCCTTTCAATTTCCTCTCTCGCTTTGATGATATTCTGGAAAACCAAGATCTTGATTACTAATCTATATATGCACGGGCTTATCGGCCTGCCTCATCGGGGGCCGAGATCGCAGGCGCGTCGCGAAGCTCAACTTAGCCTGCAAGACAGCGCGACAACCAACAAGGGTACTACGGTAGTCAATCTTGGTCTGATCCTCATCACTCATGGAGTTTTTCAAGACGAACGATGGCTGCAGAGTTGCTTATCGCGACGTTGGCCTAAAGTCGCAACCTATATTGATTTTGGTAGGTAGACCGACGAGATCTTGACGTGCTCGAGACTTATCCGGACACGTGTAGTTACACGGTTTCACTGGCTCCTCTGAAGTCTTTCAACGCAACGTCCCTACTCTGGCAAAGCACTTTCGTGTGATAGCGCCTGATCTCCGAGGTCATGGTGCTTCTGACAAACCTTCTCATGGATTTCACGTATTCCGTCTGGCAATGGACTTGCACAACCTTCTTCACCACCTGAAAATATCTCAACCCAGCACCGTAAGATGTATCGCAGGGAGCCTCGGCTGCTCGATCCTGTGGTCTTATGCGGAGCTGTTTGGTATCGACGTGTTCTCTCATATGATTTGGGTAGACCAAGCGCCGATGCAAAACTACGCGAGTGACGGGAGCTGGGGAAGTGCAGAAGGAAACCGCGGCATGAACTCTGCAGCTGCTGTAGCCAATCTACAGGCGACATTGAAGTATGATCCTGACAGTGTCTACAAAGGCACGATCGCTGGGTGTTTGGGTTACAGAAGTCATCCCGTCATGGGTGAGAACGTCAGCGAGGAAGTCAGAGACGCCGACGAGGAATTCTTCCTAGCTATCGCGAGGCAAGGAGACGCAGAGTGGTATGGCAACTTGATGGCCGATCACACTGCACTCGACTGGCGGCAAAGTATCGTCGAAACTTTTGGGGGAAGGGCCGAGAACAAAACCAATGTGCTTGTTGTTGCCACAAACAGGAGCGGGTGCTTTCCGGCTAAAGGACCATTGGCCGCGGTCTCACTTGCAAATGCGAAAGCGGAAAGCCCTCGAGCTCAGGGTGTTGTGATCGAATGGGGAGGTCACTGGTGTTACTGGGAGGATCCGAAGAAATTCAATCAGCTGGCACTGGACTTTTTGTTGTAGACAATGGTGACAATCAAAACGCTTCAGGCAACCAAGCCATGAAGATGTACCTTCTCGCCGTTGGCCCTAAGCGTTCTGCTATCTATGCGGAGGGCGTATGATGTCGGTCAGGCCCGAGTCCATTTGCAGGTCTGTTGAGGTAGAAGATATTGTGGAGCCGTAGTTGGGGCGTGTGAGAACGATACAAGTGGTCGCGATATTGGTGAGCTAGAAGTTAGCAGGTTTAAATCCCCGTGCCCGCTTGGGAGGTACACTCTATGCTCTTGTCCTTCCACATTAACTATTGCCAGGGTCGCTGAGCAATACGCGTCGTCGGTATAGAGCTGGAACGTCAAACTTGCGGTGCTTCACAAGCGTAGTATGACACCACATAGACTCAGGCATAAGCACAGCAGATACGTGTTCGCGCTTCACTGACAGCAAGAAGTTATAGACAAGAGGTGGACCGCAAGAATGAAAGTGGGCAAGGCGGGTCGGCCTGTTTAGCCTTGTACGTCCTTGGCGGCTCATGTTCGAAGAAGCTGCAGATCATCCCTGGACTCGGCCCGCCCGCCACATGAAGGATTTCTCACTATCAGTCGTCGGCAGGACCACAATAAAGACTACTGACATGTGAGTTGCGATATGGACTCGGAGACACGATACTGTACTATCAAGCGTAAGGTTATAGTAGGTCCCGCGAAGAGTGCTCGCGAAAAGTGCTCATCAGATCGAACACTCTAGCAGGACGTGTCCGTTCTCGCTGACTGTTCGAGGCTTGCGCTTGGGTTCTCCTCCAGTGACGAGCACCGCCGACACAGTTCGAGCTCGATCATTCAAGGCAGGTATTTAAGCCCATCGATAGAACGTACCAGACTCCGGAGCATGCTGCAAAAAACATGGGTGTACATACAGGACAAAAATGGTTCAGGGCGACTAGAGCAACGAAGCTTATCAGCTTATCGGGAAAGCTGTGAACAGAACAAGTGAGGTCAGGTGGTCCAAGCTTTGGGGAAAAACATGGCCCCTCATCAATTCCGGGACATGCGCACTGCTCCCAACCATACTTGCAGTTGTATCATTTCAAACACAACGCTACACACATCAACATGGCACAGGTCTCACAAAAAGCAGTTCTCATCTGTATCGACGGATGGGGTGTTGCTGGTCAAAACTCACCTGACAAGGGCAATGCCATCCTCAACGCCGACACTCCCTGGATGGATGAGTTCGCCAAGGATGGCAGCAAAATCACCGAGGGCTACACTGAGCTCGAGGCCTCGTCGCTCGCCGTCGGTCTTCCCGAGGGTCTGATGGGCAACAGCGAGGTCGGTCACCTGAACATTGGTGCCGGCAGAGTCGTGTGGCAGGACGTTGTGCGCATCGACCAGACCATCAAGAAGGGCGAGCTCAACAAGGTCGACAACATTGTCAAGAGCTTCACCCACGCAAAGGAGGGCAACGGCCGTCTCCACCTGCTTGGTCTCGTCTCTGACGGTGGTGTCCACTCGCACATCAACCACCTGCTCAGACTGCTCGAGGTGGCCAAGGAGATTGGTGTGCCCGAGGTCTACATCCACTTCTTCGGTGACGGCCGTGACACTGACCCCAAGTCGGGAGCTGGCCACATGGAGACTCTCCTCGAACACACCAACAAGCTCGGCCTCGGCAAGATCGCCACAGTCGTCGGTCGCTACTGGGCCATGGACCGCGACAAGCGCTGGGACCGTGTTGAGCAGGCCATGAACGGCATTTTCAAGGGCGAGGGAGAAGAGTCATCCGACCCCGTCAAGACCATCAAGGAGCGTTACGAGCAGGGCGAGACCGATGAGTTCCTCAAGCCCATCATCGTCAGCGGCAAAGATGGCAGAGTCCAGGGTACGTTCTCTCTCTTTTGCTCTCCAATCATCGCTTCCACTGACTCGTCTTGCAGACAACGACACTCTCTTCTTCTTCAACTACCGCTCCGACCGCGTCCGCGAGATCACCCAGCTCATCGGCGACCAAGACCGCAGCCCTAAGCCCGACTTCCCCTACCCCTCCAACATGCACGTCACCACAATGACCCGCTACAAGACCGACTACACCTTCCCCCTCGCCTTTGCACCCCAGACCATGGACAACGTCCTCGCCGAGTGGCTCGCAAAGCAGAAAGTCCACCAGTGCCACGTTGCCGAGACGGAAAAGTACGCTCACGTCACCTTCTTCTTCAACGGTGGTGTCGAGATCCAGTTCGACAACGAGGTCAGAGACATGGTCCCCTCGCCCCGCGTCGCCACCTACGACAAGGAGCCCAAGATGAGCGCCATGGCCGTCGCCGACAAGCTGTGCGAGCGCATCAAGGAGGGCAAGTTCGAGTTCATCATGAACAACTTTGCTCCCCCCGACATGGTTGGCCACACTGGTGTCTACGACGCTGCCGTCATTGCCTGCACCGAGACCGACAAGGCCATCGGCAAGGTCTACGAGCAGTGCAAGGAGAGTGGCTACACCCTCTTCATCACCGCCGACCACGGCAACGCAGAGGAGATGCTCAACGAAAAGAACACCCCCAAGACCTCGCACACTCTCAACAAGGTCCCCTTTGTCATGGCCAACGCTCCCAAGGGCTACAGCCTTAAGAAGACCGACGGTGTCCTCGGTGATGTCGCTCCTACTGTTCTTGCCGTTATGGGTTTGCCCCAGCCTGAGGAGATGACTGGTTCCAGCTTGTTGATCAAGTCGTAGAGGGACTCATATATATATTGGAAGATTTTTGGAAGCGAATAGATATCCGGCACTATGGCATGACTCATAGACGAAATGACAATTGATGTACACAGAGGCTGTCGACTTGTTCCAAGTGACTCTGGTCTTGCGGTCGTGTTGACTCTCGTGTTGAACTGTGGACCCTGGACGCGCAATCCCTACATCCGGTAGCCTTGGCAAACATGACATCCATCGCGACTCCTTGAACAACCTGCATCCCTGTTTTCAGTCGGCCTACTCTGGACGTCAAATACATAGCCTGACATGTGTTCGACCAATAAATACGGAGATTCCTCTGACTGAAGCAGTCGCGTCTAAGAGCATGGCGCCTGCAGGAAATGTCGATTCCGCTCTGGATTTGGGGAAGGAAATCATCCCGCCGGACTCGCCTCCGCAAGAACAACACATTACAGCCGCCACTGTGAATCTCGTTCGTCACAAGAATGGCAAATACGACTTTTGTAAAAGTTCACGCATCCGCGGTATCCCACCGCTGGCCATTGGCTTTCTTGACATAGCCAACTCGGGCGACTTTGCTGCCAACGTCTTCAACCATGTGCCAGTCCCCATCCACGCCATCGTACTCATGGCTATCGGAGGCACCCTTGCCCTCTGCATGTCCATCTTTGCTCTGACAGATCTGATGCGCAGCTGGAAAAACATCAAACTTCTACGAGAGGAGAGAGAACTGTTGAAAGCATCGGTCAGCGACAAAGCAGCCGAGCTGGAACTCAACCATCGGGATCTTGGGACCGAGATCTTCGATCGCGCTGGTGTCGACATTGCCATGGGATTTGGAGCCTTTCTCATCGCAATCGGAACTTATATGGCCATCGGAGGCGCCAATCACAAGGTCTTCCTGGCGAGTAACTTGCTGTCTGGTTATGTTGGCAATGCTCTTCCTGCTCTCTATGGTCTCTGCAATGTTGGCTGGTCCGTCAATGTCTGGATCCGCGCACACAAACAAGTCTATGCAACATCCATACACCTACATGATGGCGTGTCGAAGAGCCTTCTTTTGCTTCGAGGACGGAGGGTCCAGGAGCATGCGATTCTCACCGCTGTCGTTTGCCTTGTCTCTGGCGCACTTTCCATGGTCACTCCCACTCACTGGTGGCCCTACCCGATACTCTTGGTCTGCGGCCTGGCATTTCTGTACAGTACTTGGGTATACAAGTCTCAGATTGGGTACGAGCGTCCGTTGATCACGTATGACGAAGTTCTTGAGAAAGCCTACCTGGTTGACGAGATCTGCTCTCTTGTAATTGTCGAAAAAGCATTGAAGGAAGATTCCGATACTTGGTCAGCACTTGGCCTGGAGGATCTGCCAATGCCTGACCTGCTACGATTTGTCATCCGATGCGATATCTTCGAGCACCTCTGCTGCCAGCTATTGAACGAGTCATGCATTGTTAAGCGACAATTTGACGCTTTGTCACCTTCAGTCATAGTCTCAGAACAGCTTCTGTTAGAGCTCGACAAACCAGAGCAGATCACTGAAGTCATCAATGCCGCAAAGATTTGTCTCGGACGACACGGTTTGAAGCAAGTCAGTATTCGCAAACGGTACCTGCTAGAAGCTCTTGGCTCTTGCTTGTTACATCACACTGGAGACGACAAGAACGGATGAAGTGGTGTTGCGGCCGTACAGCACTGCACAAATTTCCAGGAATGTCCCAAGAACGGTCTGATCTTCAAACATTTTAATCCCTCGTTCAAGCAGGGCCTGATCGTCCATGACTCTCATGCTTCAATCAAGCTAGAGCTTGCCAGATTGGGGTTCTGCATCCACGTTCTTGCCAGTCGCACGGTTCACTTGACGCCGCATTGAGAATGTCGATCGCTGTTTTGCATCTCGAGGGCAAAAACCCAGTTATTTATGTTACCTGTCCAATGGTACTTGGCCATGTGCGCCGCTGTCGTTCGTGCATACCGTTATACAACGCTATAGCAAGCCAAGAAGATGATCGGCAGACAAGCGTGGGAGTGGCTTCGCGCCGGCCCGACGCGAAGATCGTCATCCGCAACGTCGGGCCCCTCCTTCTAAGTTACACATGTGCCAGATCGTCGCTTGGGTTATTAGACGCTTGCGGATCTCACTGATGCAATGGCCCAATATGGCTAGCCTTCATAGTGTCTGAGCCGTGAACTCCAAGAACATGGCCAACACGAGGGCAAGGCGTGAGCATGGTGTCTCGACAGATCCTCCATACCAACTCTAGGTTAACGACAGTGCACATCCATTGACCCCAGTTTGGTAACAACGACTGGCCATCTCAATGTGACCGCTGGGGATCCGTCGTCCTGTGAGCATCACTTCCGCCATTGTGTGTTCTGTGTTGTCAAGATCTACCTCGATAAGAGAATTGATACAACTCTTCACCGCAAGTTAGAGATATAAAAGGGAGCCATGGGAAGCCGTCTTTCTTCCCATTACCAACTCCTCAAATCAGCTTTCTCACTTCACAGACTTCAAACTCCCCAACACTCCACTCCAACAGACAATCTTTCAAGATGCACTTCACCTCTCTCTTCACTCCCGTCGTGGCCCTTCTCGCGACTGCTGTCTCGGCCAGCCCCATCGAAAAGCGCGCAGTCACTGCCGACCAGATGGTCACTACCATCAACAAGATCACCCAGCAATCCAAGAGTCTCACCACCATTGCCAACAAGATCAACCCCATGAACGGCATCCCTCTTCTCGGCCCCGGCGCTGGCAGTGGTGCTACTAGCTTCAACAATGTTATCACTGGCTTCCAGGGTATCATCACCACCGGTACCACCGCTATCCAAGACATGGAAGGTACTGCACCTTACACCGATGCCGCTGCTGAGCAGAAGGTTTGCGATGCTTTTGCCAGCGTGAGTCTTACATTCATACGCGAAGGAGTAATAATTGGTGTACTAATACTGTCTAGTTCGTTACCGTTCACCAGAACCTGCTCAAAGTTTTGATTGGCAAGTCCGGCCTTCTGGAGGGCATCTTCCTCGGCCCCGTCGCCGCTGTCCTTCGCTCGCTCGAGGGTGTTGTCGATGTAAGTTCCTATCACAAGCTCTGTTTCAATTGACTGGCTTACTGACGATGGATGCACAGACTCTTGCTTTCGGTATCATCGACTCTGTCCCTGTCTGCGCCGATACGGCTACCGCCAACAAGAGCGATTTGGACGATACTCTTGGCAAGGCTATCTGTGCTTACACTCCTGCTGGCACTCTTGGTCTTAACTTGTTCTGCTAGATCACCATTACCAAAACAAGTATTGGAAAAGAGAGATCATAGCGAAGGAGAGGATTGAGTGATGCTGTAATGAGATAGTGTATGTCAATTCAAGTAATGTGTACCATTTTTCATCATCTCCATCGTGCTATTCCTACTTGTTTCTTTTGTCGTGAATAACTACAGGAATGTGTATGACCCACAATCAGGTAGCAGGATATCATAAGCGCTAGGTAGTAGTGAGGATAGCGTAATAGCTCATCTTCTCGAAGACGCATCAACTCTCATACAATTTGTATACCATCCAAAGACGAGACGAGCACGCTCAGAAAATGGAAGGAAACACAGATCTCTGTCGTGTTGGAAAATTCTCAAGTTTTGATGAGTGGTCCCGTAACTATCTTTGCAATCCCTTCACTATGACTAGATGGTGCGGGGGCTCATCATTGTGTGCTGGTATCATAGACCTGACAAGGCGAAAGCTCACCCCCTGACTACCTCCTCATGCATTGCAATGTTATTCTTCTCCATGGCAATCGCGGCACCCTTGGGATCTTCCAGAGCATGAGGGACAAGCTGATCACCGAAAAGCTCATCCATTTGTTCCAAAGTTTTGCCCTTGGTTTCTGTAGCAGAGCTCGTTAGCAGATAATTTTTATACTCAATGGTGAAAGACAACTTACCGGGATAGAAGAAGATGTAGCAAACCATAGCGATCATGTTAAACACAAAGAAAACATAAAAGTAACGGAATCCGATCGACTTCAATGCTTGAGGACTGAATTGAGCAAAGATCAAGTTGAGAACCCAGTTCGTAAATGTCGTCGTCGCATTTCCAAAAGCGCGAACTTCGACGGGGAAAATCTCAGCAGGGTATACCCAAGATATGATACCCAGAGGGGTATAGAAGAGCGAGAACACAAAGTTCATGGCGACCATAGCGCGAAGCATGTTTCCGTTATTGCGATCGAGGGTTTGGGACATGGCGGCGTTGCAGACGAGAGCGGCTCCAAGACCAGCGGCGGAGATGATGAGGGGTTTGACACGGCCGAAGCGCTCGAGTGCCCAAAGACCGACTGTGCAGTAGACGATCGAAAGAGATCCGCTGATACCGATGATCATGAGAGAGGTTGAATTGTCGATACCCAGGATCTTGTAGATCTCGGGACCTAAAAGGACAGTGTTAGTTTCCCTTTGCAGAACCTGACCGAAGGACAAGCATACCATAGTAGTTGATGACATTAATACCACTGAGAGGTCCGAAGGCTTGTACACCACAGCCAAGCAGAAGACGCTTGCGCCAGCTGGGCTTGGTGAAGATCTTACTGATGGATGTCGAGTTGTTGAGGCGATCGGCTTCAATAACATCTCTAATCTCGCGGAACTCAAGCTCGATACGTTGATCAGTCTCGGCAGTTCCATCGTGGTGCAGCTTCTGCAGAACAGTTCTGGCTTCGTCCCAGCGATCCTTTTCGCAAAGCCAGCGAGGACTCTCTTGTAAGAACCAGATACCGGAGACCAAGATGACCGCGGGAATGCATTGGAAAGCGAGGGGGAAGCGCCCTGTGTTGAAGATTAGACCATGTTATAAATACTCCATGAGACTGTGCTTACAGGAGAAAGGTCCCTTGACATGCTGACATCCATAGCCGATCCACTGAGCAGCAAAGAAGCCCCAAGACAGAAACCATTGGAGCGCACCGGAGAGAGCACCTCTGTATTTGGACTCGGAGATTTCGGCGGCATACATGGGAATAGTAGAGGTGAGCATACCAACGGCTGCACCGGCGATGAATCTGTCAAGTTGTTCAGCATAGGTCTCATGTTCTCTCGTTCCAGGCTTGTTACCTTCCGACCATAAGCATAGCCATATTTACAGCAGCGGCTTGCAAGACACATCCGATCAACGAGATGATGGAACCTGCAGCGATAGTCCTCTTTCGACCGAGACGGTCGGCGATGACCATATTGATGATCGTACCCAAGACAGCGCCACCTTGGAAGGTCGAGACGATACCACCAGTGACAGTGCTGTTGGGATTGTTGAAGTATTCGATAAATTGAGGAAAGGAGATGACTCCTCCAATGATACCGGAGTCATAGCCAAACAAGAAGCCTCCGATAGCGAGGAAGGCACTCGATAAGATGACTGTTGCTTTGCCCATGATTGCTTTCTAGGCTGGGTCAAAGAGCAGGTGGTGATTGACTTCCAGGACTTGGGGAAGGATCTACAACACCTTATATACACATGCATGGCATGCTGTCTGCAGCCCCCACAAACCTGGAGTGACATGTACCGTGGGTAGCCCTAAGTGAGTGGGGAAGACGGTGAAGGGTCGGTCCAATGCAGACCTTAATCATGGGGTAACCAAGAGTCAGGCGCGATGGCGACTCGACACTATAATGCGCCTCCAGACTGCAGTCTCTGGATCCAAGTAGTGACACACACCCAGAAAGGGCTTGGCTTTGGGGCACTACACTATCTAAACTTTCCCGACGTGAGGGGTGCCCTAAAAGCACATCCGAAAAGGGTAATAGCGTCGGTGCATCTTATGCGAGATTTGCGACTAACGAGTGGTTCGCTATATCTCATGCGAGATGAAGTCCACTCTCGGCATATCTTCAGACCGGCGCAGCCGACAGTCATAGATGGTCGGTTTACCTTAACATGCAGCGTATGGCGTGCTGAGATAGACGGCTCCTTCACTTTGCCACTTTTGCTGCTATCTGTGTTCGGCCGAGTTCCCCACAATTCGGCAGACGACGTCCCAACCACGATGAAAGTTGCGAGCTGTGGCATTCACGGTTTCCATGAGACCATCGGGCTCGACGTTGACGCGATCCGTGTATATTGGACTCTAGAAAGCGAAGAGTATGCTGTGCAAACGGCATACCGAGTTGTCATCGCTACATCGGGGCACGACCTTGCCGCCGACATCAATCATACCTTCGACACAGGCAGGACATCAACAGACGAACAGCGCAACATCCTTTGCAAACCAAAGTGCGGTTTTCAATCAACATGCAACTACTACTGGAGAGTGACAGCGTGGGATGGTGATGATGTCGCCACATATTCCGAGGTACAGACCTTCTTCACCGCCTATCCACGCTCTCAACTGCTGCCTCCGTACTCTATGAACCAGAAGTATATGCCACACACAAGTCTGATCTTCCGTACATGGTTCGAAGACATGGAGAACAAGTGGAAGGCTGTCTGGATTGGAGATGGTGGTGATAAGCCGTTGTACCTCCGGAAAGGCTTCAACCTGGCTCGTAAGCCGTTCAAAGCCATCGCTCTCGCCTCTGGCCTGGGTCACTTTGATCTACATGTGAATGGCCAACCCGCATCCAATCATGTCATCGATCCCGGGTGTACGTGATAGCCATCCTTAGACGCTGAATCGTGCTCATCAATCTTGCAGGGTCCAACTACCATCGCACGGTCCAATATGTCGGCTACGATCTGACAGCACACCTTAGTGCAGGGAACAATGTCCTCGCAGCACATGTAGGCAATGGATTCTACGCGGGTAGCGGTACAGAAGAAGACCGATTCTTCTGGCCTATGTACGAAGACAACACCTATGTCCGGTACGGCAACGAGTTGTGCTTCTTCGCCGAGCTTCACTTGTTCTATGATGATGCTACTCACGATATCATCCACACCGATCCTTCCTGGAAGGTTCAAAAGAGCGCAACTACACTCGCCAATATCTATGCTTCTGAAACCCACGATAAGCGCTTATATCCTTCTGGTTGGACCTTCCCAGGCTTCGATGAATCAGACTGGACATCTGCAAAGCCACTGACCGGACCTCGAGGTTTACTCCGTTATCAGAGTCAGCCACCTGTTATTCTTCACGACAAGCTTGAGCCTGAGTCGACCTCAAGTCCACGTCCTGGTGTGGTATGTTTCGACCTTGGGCAAAATGCTTCCATTATGCTTCATCTCTCTGTCGAAGGCCCGACCGGCTCTGAAGTAGTCGTTCGGTATTCCGAGACAGCAAATCCAGACGGCACTGTTTTGATGCCCGACCCGCTGTTCAAAGGCTTTGAGACAAAGGTCTTCTCGAAGATCTATCTCGCTGGTACAGGTGGGCCTGAGCATTGGCGGCCCGACTTCTCGTTCACTGCGGCCCGATACATCCAGCTCGAAGGTGTTGCGACGGAGGAGGGCCATGGACTACCTGTAGTTCGCTCGATGTATGGAAGACACATCTCCTCTGCTGCTCAGCGTGTGGGTTCGATGAAGACAGACAAAGACGATGTCAATGCTCTCATCAAAGCCTCCCAGTGGTCATTATCGAGCAACATCTTCAGCTACCACACCGACTGCCCTCAGATTGAGAAGTTCGGATGGCTTGAGGTAACGCATCTCCTTGCTCCTGCTTCTCAATACGTGTTCGGCATGGAGTCGCTCTACACGAAGATCATCTATGATATGATCGATGCCCAAGAGCCTAGTGGTCTGGTACCAACCATGGCACCCGAGATTAGATACATGTGTGGACCTCTTCACGATACCATCAGTTGGGGAGGAGCACTTTGTCTGCTTCCCGAGTTGCTTGTCAAGTACTATGGCTCTACATGGGTCATACCACAAGTCTACCCCGCCTCTGTACGATATATGGATTACATGAAGACGAAAGAACGTCTTGGAGGCCTGATTGAACACGGTCTCGGTGATTGGGGTCGCGATATCGCCTGGGGCAATTTACAAGCTAACATCGAGACCGCATACTACTACAAATGCCTCAAGAATACCGCAATGATGGCCAAACACCTGGGTTCGTCAGAAGAAGCTA
This sequence comes from Aureobasidium sp. EXF-8845, assembly GCA_024195465.1. Taxonomy (NCBI): domain Eukaryota; kingdom Fungi; phylum Ascomycota; class Dothideomycetes; order Dothideales; family Saccotheciaceae; genus Aureobasidium; species Aureobasidium sp. EXF-8845. The sequence goes on along the minus strand of SWBH01000036.1, from coordinate 5,931 downwards.
CAAAGTACGAGGATTGGGCCGCCCGTATTCTCGGGGTCTACAACAAAGAGCTACTCATCACAGACGATGACTCTGTTCCGTATACCTACTACACCTCTCGCGACACCATCGGACAGAGGGATTGCCAGGCCGTTGCTCAAGCCTACGCGCTTCAATTTGAGATGGTACCTGCGGAGCATATCACCTCCGTCCAAGATGCTTTCCTCGCCAGCGTCAGCGACAACCGTATCCGCTCTGGCGAACTCGGACTCAAATGCATTTTCGAAACCCTCATTGATTTGCAACGTCCAGATATCGTTTTAGCGATGGCCAGACAGGAGGAACATCCAAGTTACATGCGCTTCCTGCGTAAAGGTGAAACCACCTTCCTCGAGTTCTGGCAGGATGAGTGTAGATCAAAGAGTCATGATCTGTTCTGTACTATTCATGAGTGGTTCTATGCTGGTGTGTTGGGTATACGACCAAAGGGAGATGCGTACAAGACTTTTGCAATCGAGCCACCGTACGATTCGGAGTTCAAAAATGTGGAGGGTCATGTTGACTGCCCTTATGGCAGGATTGATGTCAAGTTCAGCCAGACTGCTGAGAAGGTGGCATTGGAAGTGTCTGTTCCGATTGGAACGCAGGCTTCAATCAAGACGCCGGACAATCTTAGATCTTCAGTCAAACTAATCCCAGGTGGCGAGACTACGACAGTGGAGAGAAATGGAATGTATCTGGACTTGAGGAACGGCAATTACTCCATAGAGTTCCAATGAGAGAGCCCAAGCTACTTCAAAGCTATCCGAAAGTCTATCTTGATTCTTACTTGCCCAGTCTCTATGCTTCATCCAATCTTATTCTCTTTCGTTCATCATTCAGGTACCGGACACAGATCATAGTTTCCATCCACATTGTTCCCCCACCAGGATCTGTATCGTATGTTAGCTTTTGTGATATCATCAGTGGGAACATTTCTTACGGGAAAGGCTTGGGACTTCCAGCAGCACCAAACACTGCAAACGATAGAATGAACAGGGCCAACAGACTGGCACCATCCCAGGCACCAGTGACGAGGTAAGAGTAGTCCTTGAAGATGCGAGGGCGGTAGTTGCGCAGGTAGAATTGAGTGAAGAACCCAGCAACCAACTGACTCAGAATCACGCAAGTCTGCGACTGGTTGTAAGGGATGTAACCAGAGTATGCAATCAATTGCGGCATGTTGAGATCGTAAGTGGAAAATTTGCGGATCTTGGGGACGAACTGTAGTGCAAAGTGTGTCAGCGAGAGAACAAGCTGAGAAAGACAGTATAGGTAATACCTGGGCGAAGATGCGATGAACGACGACAAGTGCGGCACCAACAGCAACACCATAGGGTACAGCTGAGTAAGTCTGGCCACTCTTGTAGAGATACTTAGCAAGAGCCCAAGAACTCGCATTAGTATTGTAAGACTGGATTGTTGCACCACTCCACGAAGAGTTGCCATTGCCAGATGTCAGGAGCTCGGCGTTGTCGCTGACAATGGAGATCATGACGGCGTAGTTGAGGAAGCCACCAAGAATCGTACCATAGATCTGAGTGATGAACATGACACGAGGAGGGATTTTGACTGCATATGGAGTGAGCCAATGACCAAGACAGTTCGAGTTGTGTGGACTTACGGTATTCTCCCATCTTCAGGTCGTTCGAGAGGTTGACGGTATTGGTGATCACGTTATGGGACCAAGCAGCAAAATACATGTTGCCAACTGGACGGCCAGGCAGCACTAGACCTGCGATCATCTTGGACAAGTTGTTGGTAGCGATGCCGTTGCCGAAGCGTGAGTAAATCAAAACACTCTGTGTCAACATTGTCAGCTGGGATTCTACCGACACCCGGAAGCGAATGGAGTGTACTTACGAATGGCGCAATGATGATTCCTACGATCAGGGATACGACATATGCCCACGCGGGCATTGTGATGTTCTCTTTGGTCACAACAACGAGACCAAGGATGAAGCTGAAGACAAGAACGACCATATACCACCACCATGGGACCTCCTTGTAGTTTTTCGCCATGTGTATGTGGTGTCGGTCGTCGTATTTGCCAGCTCTAGCACTCTTGTACGTACGCTTGATGTCACCGCCCCAGAACAATACGGTGTGAGCGATGAGAGCTCCAATCTATTGACGGAATTAGTCAGGTAAAACAGCAGTGAATCTGATCCAGTGTGTGACTCACCGCGGCGTTCGCCATGAACAAGCCGTAAGCAAAACTTCCGGTCAGGCGGGGAATACCGTTTCTCTGTAAGGCCTCTTCATCCAAACCTCCGCCTACGAAGACTTTGGAGATCGGGTATCTTTTCCCGCTCTGAGATCTAAGCTGAGTTGACATGAACGGCTGGCTTTTAGCACTCCACGTGTCCGTGTAGTAGATGCCCAACATAGCCATCATGCACACGAACACTCCTATCGCGACATGAGTCTGGAGGACCAACGGAAGAGAGGTATTGGCCGAGGTGATCTGTAAGTTCTATCAGTATCGAGATCTCTGTTCAGTAAAGTAGATCTTACATATTGCCAGTCGAAGGACAGCGAGAACATTCCCAAGCCTTCGTTGTTGGTAGCACCGCCGAAAACATTCGTGAGTACAGCGGCCTTGTTACCGGTGGCCTTCATCGCAGCCAGACAAGGTACAGATACTGAATTCAGCCATGGAAAGATGTACGCAGGAAAGAACTCATAGCAGAACATTGTGGCAAAGGCATACCAAAAGTAGCGCAGCGGTTTTGAGTCTTTGACTTCCTGCCAATGCAAGCCTTGGAGCGTTTTTACTACTGGCAAAGTACTCCAGTACACCGCATCGACGTGCCAGACAGCAACAGGTCGCAATAAGCCGCAGAGACCATATCCAAACATTCCAATGGATATCATGGTCAACACAACAGTCGTGGCGCTAATGGGTAGATCGTAGAACAACTTTTGCGCTGCGAAGACAACCGAGACAGCAGCAGCGTTTGAAGCCGAAGTGGCAGTGATAGAGCAGATAGCATGCTCCTTCAGACCCCAAGGTCCGGGATTGAGGAAGACGAGTGTCGATATCCAGAATGGTGGCTTAGCCTCGCCGTTGGTTGCTCTCCATCTAGACAGATGGCGATCACCGCGGGGAAGAAACCTAGCCCAAGCATTACCGACGAAGTAGGCAATGAGCACGACGAAGGTACCTTGAATGGTGACCAGAGTTGGTTTGAACTGGTTTTCTTCAGTGTGTGGTCGCGTTGGAAGTACAGATTAGTGACTGACTGTATAGATCTGGTTCATGACAGCTTGGAAAGCTGAAAGACATGACGCCAGGAAGATACCACGGAAGGTCACAGATGGATCACCATCGTCACGCATTGGTAGAAGGTGAGTGGCTGCATCCGCTCCAGTGACGATGATATAGTCCGGATCATCGGTCTTGTCGAAGCTGTCGCTGGCATCATCTGGAGCCGTCACAGTAGTGATCTCTGGTTCCACGGCACCTTTTTTTCCAGTCCCCTCATTGTATACCGGAATTTCTTCGTGATGAGGTGTGAGTTCGTAAGCGTCAGCCGACATCCGATGGCCATTCACAAGCTCTGTCGAGACCTGGTTCACAGTCTTTTCCATATTGCAACACGTCGAGTCCAAACCATGAGCTTGGAGAGATAACAATCATAAGAAGACCAAAGGTTGTGAGAAGTCTTTATGCTTCTCGAAATCGCTCAGAATCGCGTTCACACAAACTCTACCGTATTCGCCATCGTGCCTCAGGATAACGAATGAGTGCTCAGACCAACGGAAATGAGAAGTGCTGCTTCATGATAGGGTGTTGTTAAAGGTGATACGAGAAAGGGTCCGAACAAAGAAGCTTGATCGACAATTCAGAGCTTGTAATTTTGCTTGCAGTGCTTGGGTGAACTTGATGGCGCGATCTAATGTCGGGTAATTGAACCCTTCTGGAGCACGGTTGGTCGGACCGTTCAAATCGAGCCTCCCGCTAACCGAATTAAGAAGGTATGCGACCACTCAATAACCGAAGGAACTTGATTAAAGGATAACGACATAGCGGAGAATTATGGTCCTACCACCGCTCTCATCTGGTATTGGTCGCCCGAGTGGATGGTGCCACAATCCATTGGTAAACATCAAGAAACAATCGACTTTCAGCGATTGCGTGACAAGTTCAAGCAGGCTTTGCCAATCTGAAGCTTGGCAGATTTTGCGCGAGGAACCTACCGCGACAAAGACTTTTCCCGGATTCCGGCCCCTACGTCCATTAAGAAGCCAGAGTTGTCTTCGAAATATCGTGGTAAGACATCAGCCTCGGAGTGGTTCCGGGTTGACTGACCTGAATAGCGAATTGTCGTGTTGCGACCACAGTGTAGGATGTACGGAAAAGCCGATGCCTTGACCCATCCGTATCCTATCGTCTTGTCTTCCAGTGCCAAGTATACAGTTTTCGGCGCGGCGTGATATACTGTGCGTTCTCGTCTACTTCAGGCGTGAAGGATTGACTTGGTGTGGTCGTAGACCGAATAAGTGGAATATGTTGATCGTGATAGGTGGTGACTGGCGTGGGAAGTATTCTGCGGCCGATAGTTGCATGGCCTTGGATACGAAGTCATCGATATTGTGGGACAACTGAAGAAGAGATGTCAAGGTCCAAAGCTATAGACTTCGATACTCAGAATTGGGGCAAGAGGTGCGGTCCAGAGGGCTTTGGGTGATGCCTACGACAATGAAGCACATCCCGAGCTAGTCGTCCTCACGCAGTCCAAATGGTGAGATAAGACGGGGTACAAACCCCTGGTAGTGTTCCTTGATAGCCTCCCCGGGCGGAATATCATGCTCAGAACATATATCTCAGACTTGGCTACTCAGAGCCTAAAGTGAGATAGCGCCCGAAGGCGTTCGACAAATGGACATAAAAGGTGTTAGTCCTGGGGAACTTCCAGATCGACTGTACTAAACAGCAAAGTGTCGAGTTGCAGCCACAATTCGGGATCCAGAGGAAAATCCATATCCAGTCCGTCCCACTGTCTTGCTTCGAGTGCCAGTTCTGCGTTCTCTGGCTGTTCGTGATTCTCTCCGAACTCGTCGACTTCAGCTCGTGTACAGCTAATCTCCGGCCTGTCTAGGATGCACTGTAGTTCTTGTTGGAGCTCCTCCAGGATGATGCTATAGCGCAAGCTAGGTGCGTTTGTATGAGTGGCTCTGGCTAGATGAGCTTGTACCGATTTGGCTAACTCGAACATGCTCGTCTCATCATATTGAGTGGGGATGGTGGAGAGACGACCTTGTTTGCGCTGCATGATCCAGACGTAGACGATGGTCAAAGCGTTGAAAGTGACATACTGCGTGTTCCAGAATGCCGGTATGAGATTATTGTCTGTCGCAAGATCAAGAACCAGATCGAGGACGAACTTAGCGGCAGACAAACATTTCTCAATGTGTGGCTGCATTGATGCTGGCTCTATCTGTTGGCCAGAAAGCAGCGGTCTGGTAATGACCATGATAGCGTGTGCACACCCTATCTGTAAGACAGTAAGTTGTCTGCGAAAGATTGGAACAAGGCTCGTTGGATGGATTCCACCGGAGAGGAAAAGTGGGAGCTGCTTCTGCCACAGCTCAACCTCCAGCCCTAATCGTTGAGCTGTGACGATCATATGTTGATCACGAGCAGGATGAGATAAAGCTTGCTCCTTCAAAGCTTCCTTGACAATACGAGTGAGCTTCGCATGCATCACCGGCGCGGCTTGTATACAATCCTTTGGAATCGAGCGGGTAATTGTTCCAGCGGAGAGAAGATCGTTGTCGTCGACGATCTCTGGATATCGTTGGTCGACGTATGTATCGTTGATGTAAGGTGGTCTCCCTAACATCACACTCAGGTATGTATCGAGCATGTGCATCGCCCAGAAAGAGCGCCTTTGGCATTCTCGGACG
>SWBH01000035.1:0-31044 GCA_024195465.1 Aureobasidium sp. EXF-8845 | reverse complement strand
TCTCCCTCCAGGCGCAAAAGCCGTACACATCCCCGGCGCCAAAGACGCCCTCATCATCGACAGCAAACGCCGCGAAAAACTCCTCAAGTCCAAGAAAAAATTACTCAAATTCAAGGAAAGCGGTACGAAACTTGTTTTCGACGACGAAGGAAACGCACACCAAATCTACGAATTGGAAGACGAAGAGGCGTTCAAGGCAAAGGGAACAGCGGAAGAACAACGTGCCAAATTCTTGGAGGAAGAGGCACAGCGGGTTCGCGAATCAGATCTCTTGGACAAGGCGTTGGCAAAGGACAAGAGACGTGCCAAGAAGGAAAAACGCAAGGAGAAGGAAAGAGGGGAGGATGGTGCGTCAGACGAGGAAGGAGCGGAAGGAGGAGGAGAAGAATTGGCAGATGCTTCGGCGGATTTCAAAAAGTTCCTCGCTGGATCCGAAGATGGATCAGAGGCAGAAGAAGAAGAAGAGGACGACGAGCAGCCAAAGAAGAGACAGAAGAAGTGGTTCGAAGGGGAAGGTCGCAGGACGGATATGGGCAAGGACGAAGCTGCTCCAGAAACACTTGCAGATTTGGAAGCATTGGCTGCTGGATTGTTGGGTTAGAGTGTTGTATGTTTTGCATGGCACTGGTATTTGTTGTCTATACATCTCTATTCTTACTTTCTTGCATTCTAGATATCCAAGAATGTTAATCGTGTATCGACAAGACAAGACCATTTCCACACCGACATGACAAGAAAGTGATGACAGTAAACAGAATGATAGTCATCATTACATCTTTGTTTCTTCTAGAGCCATACTATACTCCATCTCTTCTAATTCAAAATAACCAACAACAAGACCAAAATCAATATCAACACACCAATAGTAACCCAGCTCCAATTATCTTTCGCCTTTCTCGCCACCTTGCCCAACCTCCCCCTCGCAACATCCAACCTCCCCTGAAACCTATCAGTGCCTCTTTCCACATCATCCAGCATTGCGTTTTGATCATCCATTTCATCTCCCATTTGTATACCCAATAAGCGTTGTCGTCCTATACTGCTCGACAAAGCATCGAGTTGTGCATCTTGGTCTGAAAGTACTTGTTTGTGATAAATATGGATTTGTTCGTTGCTGAGGTGCGATTGATCTGGTGTTGTGTCGTCGTTGTCTGTGTATGGTGCAGAGGCAGTGGATGTAGAGTTGAATAGTGCGTTTCGGGATGTCGTGTCATCGGGGGAAGCGTCGCGGTATGGAGCGTCAAAACGGACGGATTTATTGCGTGTAGTGGGTGTTTGTCTTGCAGCTGTAAAAGTGGAGGATAGAGAAGTGTCATTGGGGGTTGTGGTGGATGTTGTGGGTGTGTGGCCTTGGAATTGTGCGGACAGTTCTTGGTATTGTTGACGCAGTTTGGAGAGTTGGGTGTGTAGATCCGAGACGCTATCATCAACATGTTAGTCAGTTGTTTCTTCTGCTTCCACTGGTCTATCCCTTCTCTTCTGCTATCTTTGTGGGAAAAACTCACTCTCCGAGTACACCCTCTTCTTCTTCATCTTGCGCACTCAACGTCTCTATTCCCGCGCGCAGCGACTCCAACGAGCGAGTTATATTTCCATCGGTCTTGTTGTTCGCAGGCAAGTTAAGAGAAGCCGCGCGTTGACGTTCGAGGAGTGAGAGTTTGATGTGGTCGGCCAGGAGGAAGAGTTGGTGTGGTGATGTTGACATGATTGCTTGTTGTGTCGTGTTTCGTATTTAGATCCAGCAGTGATGAGAGATGACCACAAGGGATAGTGGTATGCGATAAGAGAGACTTGGTGTTAGTGAAAGTGCAAGTCGCTGCTGCCTCTTTCCCTTCCCCGGAATCTTGGGACGTGTGATGGGATGCGCTTCCGAGGCCGATGGAAAGCCACCAACGCAATCTCGCCAAGGATGCGTCGTTGCCCTCTTTTTACCACTCCTCCATCAAGGTATGCGAGATAGATTTGCTCAACTCTAGAAAGTATCTTCGAACTCTCGGCTCAGAGAGCAAGGCACATTTGTATATCCATCAATAGCAGGAGTGAAAACATTATCGCATTACGAATTAATGACCTAGTACTACAATCAAAAGAAAAAGGGGGGGTATTAAACGTTTTCTCCATCCTCATAATCCATCCGTTGCCCACCACCGTAGACAAAACAAAAGGAAACGTCTTTCTCATCACACGCACCACATCTAGTAAGGAACCTTCTCCTCAAAGATGGGAGACTCACGGATTCTCTCCTGACTCCACTGCACCTTGGCCTTTTCGTCAAGGGTAGCCTCTTCATCAGAAGCAGGAATCTCAAATTCCTTGCATCCAGCGACTTCTTGGCCAGAAAGGCCGTACTCATCACGAGCGATCCAGATGAGGTTCTGCTCGTTGGCCAAGCTTGGGGGCTGGAAGGCGAATTCGAGTTCCTCGTTGGTGTAAGGACGGATGGGCTCGTTGAAATGAGATGCAAGTTCCTTGCGCACGGTAAGCCATTTGCCGGCAAAGCGCGAGGCGAAGAAGAAGTGTTGGAGTTTGCCCTTGAGACCAGTCTTCTTGGGCTCAGTGTTGGTGGAGCCAGCAAGGGTAGGCGAGGTGTCACGGTTGGACGTTGTGCTAGGCTTGCCCTCTTCCATGGTTTCAGCGTGCGAGTAGTTTCTGCTGCGGTCTTCAGTACCGGGCATCATCTCTCTGCCGTCAATGATGGGACCGAGCGTCTTGCTCATGATGACGTGATAGATGATGGTGAAAACGGCGAGAATGATGGTAATGATCAGAGGACCAAGCGCAGCTCTGTCGGAAGCAACGCCAATGGCGAAGAGACCAATCAGGCAGAACTCGAGAAGGTAGACACCGACGGTGATTTGCTGCATGGCGCGAGCGTAGGCGCGACCCTTCATATCGATAGAGTCGTTGCCAATCACGTAAAGGAGTTGGTAGCGGTAAGCAAAGTACAGGAGAGCAAAGCCGACGGTTGCAAATCCAAGCAGAAGAGGAGCAATGCATGAGTAGGCAATAGCGATAACTCCAAGCATGGCGTAGGCAGGGTAGACGGAACCCCAGCCAAGACCAATCAAGTTAGTGTAGCGGTTGTAGACCTTGCGAGGAGTCGAGTCCAAGATCTTGCCAAGAACGGCAATGAAGAGCAGGGGAGCAATGTTGAGGATGAGCATAGCGGCCTTGTTCAGCATAGTAATGACAAAGTAGGCAGTGTAGAAGTTGGAGGCGAGAGGAAGGTTGCTAGCAAGCAGCATGGGTGCTTGTGCAGGTTGGTCGACGATTTGCTTCGCGACGGCGGCAGCTCCAGACGAGAAGGTGGTGACTAGGAAGACATCGACGACCTGGAAAGAAAAGTACCAAGCCTGGACTCTCAACTCGACTGTAGATCTGGTGGGCTCGAACTGGCTGGCAATCAATCTCAAGATGATGGGCACCAGAGCCATGAGCACGGCAAGCATGACCGAAGGCAAAAGACCGGTAATGACACCGAGAATGACAGTGGGAATGCTGCCAATCCAGGTCAAGAAGGAGATGCTCTGGAGAGTCTTGATGTTGGAGATGACTCCAACAAAGGCGACAGGAATTGCCCAAAAGACAATCATGAGAATGACAAAGATGGTGGCGGCAATGCAGATCATGCGAGTGACCATGTTCTTCTTGTTCAGATTCTTCCAGATAATGTCGTTGGGCTGGACACCAACAACCTTGGGGGTGAGCTTTGCACCCTTGACCTTTTGCTTGGTGCCAGACATTTGACGGTAAGCGGCTTGGGCAGCCTCGAGAGTCTCGAACTGCACAAAGACGGCGGGAATCTTCTCGGCGTTGTGAGCCTTGTCAATCTCCTCGGTCACCTGCTTGTTGAGCTTGACAATCTCAGGGCGAGCCCAATCGATCGTGTCAACCTTTTTGCCGATGAAGGGAATCTTTCCGAGACGGTGGGTGGGACGGAGCTTGTGGTCAACTTCGACACGACTGCTCTCACGGTCAATGGTCGACTTTTCTTCTTTGCCCTTCTTCTCGGCCTTCTTGTGGGTCTTGACAAACTTCTGGACGAGCTTGTTTTCGGCAGCCTCGAGCTTGTTGACAGCCTTGTCTCTCTCATCAACTACGTCGTCGAGCTCCTTTGTGTTGGGCTGGATCCAGACGCGCGAAACTCCAGCGAACAGCTCGCGAAGAGCGCTTTCCTTGAGGTACTCGGGAGCGACGTTGGTGAACATGACGGTTCTGGAAGACATGCGACTGCTGTAAGCGACCGAGGTGATGACCGACTGGCGAAGGCTGATGAAGTAGATGATCTCGCGCGTCACAACAACCATGACGAATCCAACAAAGACCCAGGCAAGAATGGCGTGAGCATAGTAGTAGTTGGTGTGGCTGGGGATGGCAACATTGCTGAATGACAAAAGATCAAACTCCTTTCCACCAGCACCACCTAAACACTCATTAGACCAGAATCTACTCATCAAGAAATGAGATTTGCTTACCAGTGGCGTTGACGGGAAAGAGAATAGGCCAAGTGATGATAGCACCAACCAAGCAGATGGTGAAGAGAATCTTGAAAAGACGTAGGAAGAGGTAGTTGTCCAGGGAAGAGTGCATCAAGATGTGGTCGTCGTTAAGACCACGGAAGTTGCTGATCCATCCAAACTTGGAGTTTGAGGGTTGAGGAGTGTACTCGCTGGAAATTGTTAGAGAAAGGGGGTTCGCGTCTAGCAAGAAAACGACTTACTATTTTCTGAGCAGAGGCAGATAAGTGCGCGGCTCGTAAACTCTCTTGAATCGGGGACGGAAGATCAAGAAGACAGAGACGATTACGGTAGTAATGATAAGAACGGGGATCAAGGTCGACAGAAAGGTAGAAGCCGAAGACGACTTGTTCTGCGCAGATCCAGGTTCAGTACTGGCAGCCATGATAGCGAGGTTGTTGATGGAAAGCGCTGGATCAACGCGATCAATCGTGTGGGAAAGATGTCAGAGGGTAAGAGAGAGAAGTGACGGATTGCGACGTCAGGAATACTTGTACTTGGATCGCAGATCAGATAGTGGTTGCGCAAACACGGCCGTCGACTGCTTTTCCTTGTTTGGACGTTTAACGGCTGAAGTGTTTGATCAACCGCCTGGTCAATTAAGGTTCGTGGCTCACCCTGCGGCGCAGAGCTACAAAGTCCAGAACAAAAAGGGTATCGAGTCGGTAAGATGAACTCGTACACACAGCCACGGTGAGATCGATCTCTGCTAGGGCAGTCGCTCGGTGTATTATTATTATTATTTAGGGCAGTGTGTAGGAATCATGACAGTTCACCAGGAGACGAATACACTCCCTTGCATGAATGATATGCTGGGAGGAGGTTGGGGGAAGCTGAGAGCATGCAAGCCATGTTCGTTTCATTTCGAAGCATTTTCACATGGCTGTAGCGTCATCAACGTCATCAGCGCCATGGGCGATCTTAATGTGCTCACCAATTTCTTGGGCTCTTGGGAGCAAAAGGGATTTTTCTTTTGGATCGTGGGGATCACGGATCACTCGACGATCGTACTCTAACAGTTCAGACCCTTGAATTCGAGGTCGAGGTTATAAGATATGATGGCACTGCTGTCGGGAATACGCGAGCGTTGTCACTGGAAACCATCTTGTACACCATCGCGAATGCGAAAAGTCTTGGATCGTGTCACAGTTGTTATAGACTGCAGAATGGCAGGGAATCGAAGAGGTCACAAGCGTTGCACTGACGAGCCTAGCTGTTGCAACGCACACGGGATCAAAAAGATTGTTGACGCACAACTGTCTCTAGCCCGCTAACGTGCGTAAAATTGCTGACCCCCTTCGAGTTCATGGCTTGCGCTATCTGTACAGCAGTAGCAGCCACTGTTCAGTCTGGCCGTGGCTGTGTTTACTGTGGCTCAGTCCTGCAAGAACTCGTCGCATACCATTTCCTCTTCCTAGCTCACTGTTTAACGGACACTGACGGACGTGTGACGGTCGAGCTCGGACAAGTGGTTTCGTACCTCCAATTGACGTCGTTGATGAGAAGCTATGGGCGGAGCTCCGAAGGTCAATTGCTCCATGGACGAAACGTCGGAGAGGCGACCGCAGCGTAGTCGAACTACCCTGCAGGCTGCATTGCGCCTCGACGATCCACATGTATTTGCATTAAACAAGATGTCGTCGAAACACTTAATCTGGGGTTGAAGGATGAGCAGATCGCTGGAGATGTTCAGGAACCCAGATGAGTTGAAAGTTGCCCATCTCCTGTCGAGTCATGCCAGAGCTCGCTCATGGTGAAACCCGAATCGCCGAAAGAATAACGTCATGCCGCTCGACGTGATCACCTTTGCATCGCGTCTTCTCAGCCGTCTACCTCCAAACACTTGTAACAACCATCATCCAACGAGACAGTCGTGGCCATGGATTTCATATTACAACACAAAGGCCAGCTGGGCATCGTCACAGCACTGGTCGCCTACTCTGCCGCCAAAAACAAGCTCACACCCGGAGGCATTGCAGCCGCCATTGTGACTGCGGGAATACACATGCTACATCCATGGGGAGTCTTCTTCAACCTACTCGTAGGTTTCTTTGTTGCCGGCACAATTGGTACTAAGGTTCGTGTTGTTTGACTTTCCTCTTGCTTCCACGGACTTGGGATGACATACTTTTCAATACCTCGTGAACACGAGGGTAAAGCGATATCGTCATCGGTGACCTGCACGAAATTTCGAATATTCGAGCTGACGACGAGAACAGATCAATCATACGACAAAGAGAACCCTCACCCAGTCCGCGACAGGGGGTGTGGGGGGTGAAGGTGCACGAAACTATGCACAAGTGCTGGCTAACTCAGGCACTGCTTCACTGTTGATCTTGTGGCATCTATATGCCTCAAGGAATGCCTCCAGTCTGAGCAATGAATTCAGCTTGACTGATGCCATTCCATTCGGTATCGCTGCGTGAGTTGTTCACGTTCTCCAGACTAGGTCAAAAACTGACACAGCAAAGGTCCTACGCCGCCGCTGCTGCCGACACCCTTAGCAGTGAACTTGGTATCCTCTCACCATCTTCGCCCGTGCTGATCACGACACCATGGCGTAGTGTACCTCGCGGAACCAACGGAGGAGTTACTATCACCGGTCTTCTCGCTGGCCTTGCGGGTTCTGTCTTCATCTCCACTCTTGCATACTTCACCCTACCCTTCTCTCGTATGGCATGGACCGGAGACTCTAAGTTCCTCTTCTGGGTTGTATTGACCGTCGCCGGTTTCAGTGGTACGCTTTTGGACTCACTGCTCGGCGCACTGGTTCAAGCCACTGTTGAAGACAAGAGCAGTGGTAGAGTTGTCGAGGGGGATAATGGCAAAAGAGTCAAGGTTGCTGCAGGAGGCAGTAGAGTCCAGAGAGGCATGGATCTGCTCAACAACAATGGTGTCAACTTTGCTATGGCTGCCACAGTCGCTGGTGTAGGCATGCTTGTGTGGAACTCCACCGTCCAGAAGGTGATTCTAGCATAGACAACTTTGGACTTCCGTGTCATTCTCGACCAATACACAATTCGACTGTTCAATAAGCTCTCCACTACTCATGGTCCAGAAAGTATTATGTCCTCGTTCTTGATGCAACCATACCTTTCTCGGGACCGCCAAGACTTCTGGCTGCATGAGCCACCCTGTTCTTGTACCATCACTGCTACTCTGGCTCCGCACATGGGCTGGCTTTGGTCAATATGACGTTCATCTCATTGTTGTAGTATTCTTATAGCTCTTTAATTCTTGCTAAAAAGCTTGTGGGATCTGACTGACTTGTTCTGGTATTCCGAAGACAATGCTTTCTCCGTGCTTGAGGCTTGCATCAGGCTATAATGATACGCTGGTCACCATCGAAAGAAAGGTCATCCATGCCTCCATTCTCGAAATGACTCCAACAACAACATCATTATTTGTGCGATATATCAACCTATAGTACCGCGAAATCTAAGAGCCTGTGAACATTCGTTTCACGATATGGCCGGAAAAGGCAGGCACGGGAGACGCCGTGACGGTTAACGTTGCCATCTTTCATTGTTTCTATCTCCACCAACTTTCCCTTTCTTATATGAATACATCGATGGGGCGATTATCCACATCAAAGTAGCCGTATGTGAAAATCGGCTCGAGTTGAGTCGCGTGGTATCGACGCGATGTCGTCCTTCGCGTGTGAAAGAACACACTGTTTGTCACAAAGAGACATGGCCGCTTATGGAAGAGCTGCGCGGTGTCTTTGTCTAATTTTCGCCCTTTGGGTGTCTCACGCTCCTACCTGAGTATTTAACATAATTTGGTCTGAGCTTGTTGTCGACAAATTGTCAACGAACCTCAGTATGGCGAGAAACAACACTACTGACATTGTGTCTAACGAGGCTATTCATCAATGGCACGAAGCAATAGTTGCAGCTATCAACGGTGCGCCTGACTGTGAAGTCCACACTGACGACCCGATGCCGGAAGATGACTCGCCCTCAACAGATGTTGAGGCTCCCCCTGCTGATGAACAAAACGAAGAATCTCAGACAAACGACGAGGTCGACTTTAACGATGATGATCAGACAAGCTGTTCCACCCACTCCGACTACTATCCTGAAAGTCTAGTCGACGACGAAGACGCCGTGCAGTCTTTCAAACAAAAGCTTCTTGTCCTGGCTACCCAGCTCCACGTCAGATTCGAAGATATTGGCTACATCCGAGAGTCTGAAGGTGTTCGTGCTTTCCCGTTGACCTTGCGCAACCCTCCTGAAGGGGCTATTTGGCCAGATGGGACGCGCGCTGTCCTGCGTATGAATGGAGATCTGGCGCTTAACAACAGGAGAAGTCGAGGTGCTCAGATCGCGGACCAGGACATCATATCTTCTGCCAACACTACAGAAACCGGTGCACCAGCTTCGGATTCTCTCAATCATATTTACTTCTTTGTTCAACCTGCCGGTGGCGAGGATGGGAATGCAGAAGACACAAGTTTAGATGAACCGCAAAGCCCCGTATCTGCCGTCAGTAATGCATCCTACAGCAGCACTCTTTCTGGTGACACTCTCATAAATGGATCGCCAATACGTGCTTACTCAGACGACGATACCGATAGCGACTCCGAGGATTACGACAGCTCGGAAAACATGTCTCGTTATTATGTCAGTAACAGCAATTACTACGACGACGAAGATGAACAAAGAAGAGATCAATGGGAACGTCTTGACGAGGCCCTCTTCTCGAATCTCTTTCAGGACCATGGTGTGCCTGCTCCAGAAACTCTTGCGTTCGATGTGGAATGGACGAACGCGTTGAAGAGACCTTATGCCATTCAAGTCTATCTGCCTGGTGAACAATTGTCGAAGCTGTATCGTGAGAGAAAGGAAATGTCTCTCGATGACAGACTCTGGGTAGCTGGTGAGGCAGCCGAACTTCGCGCACGCTTGGAGAAAATCCAATTCCAAGGCACCGGCAAATTGCAAGCTGATGTGGATCCTGACTTGACTGTCGGAAGATTGCCACTTCATATGTCAGTACGCGCAGATGTCGAGCAGAAGCTGGACACCTTTGGTTTCTTTGTTGACAATGGCTTCCCACGAACGGGTAGATTCGACCGCAGCGCACCTCTCTACTACTCCTTGTACGACACGATGCTCCGGGCCGTTGACGATTTGTTGTTGAAAAGGATGATCAGGCTCCGTGGCCATCACGAATCTTTCTTCAGCGCATACGTTGCTTACAAGGATATGCTCCTTGATATGGATCACCTTGGTTGGTTCTCTGAATCCGACAAAACTTTCTCGATGAGCGTGCTCAACCATGGAACTATCAACGATAAGCAAATCCTTATCGAGCGGACTGGAGATACATCAAACCCTTGGCGTCTATCAGGTATCATCGGATTCGACGATGCAGAAACTGTCCCTGCAGTATTAAACAAGCGGCCCTGGTTGTGGGTCTGGGATATTCATGAGGTTTCGGAAGTATTACCAAAACAAAACCAGTTCGGTTGTGTGCTTGAGGTCAACGAAGTAACAGTTGACCCGCCTTACCTCACCGAAGATGATTTGAAGGTCAAGCAGCGCTACGAAGACGTGCTTATCGAGAAGCTCTACGTTCCACAATACGGGGAGAAAGCCAGAGACCAGTACTTTGACGATACATATGGCAGAGGTCTTTGGCTTCGCCGCCTGTTCCATTTCGCGCAAGAGGATGTTGTATATGCTTCATCCAAACATCGTTTCAACAAGTTAGTTCATGACTGGGAGGAGTTCAAGAAGGACCAGAATATCCAGGCGAGACCTTTGAAGTTGTGGAAAGGTCTTCCTGATTACATTCACGGCACAGAGAATGAGAAGCCTGGACCTGCTCAACCGCCAGCACCCTCTGTTGCGGCCGACGACTCTAACACAGCTCCTTCGAGCTCGCTCCAACATGTCTACTTCTTCATCAATTCGCAAGTGTCCTTGTCGTAAACACGAGCCGCGACCGGATTTGTTGAAACTGTTGGAGAGACCGGGGGCAACCACTTCGAGCTCACTCTTCGCTGAACCTACAGCACAGTCATGATTTCCCGAAGAACTGTTTGCGGAGACTGCAGCTACACAGACCGAACAAGTCGAGTCCGATCCTATGAACATCGATCCTATTCACATCACTGAAGGAAAACCGTTAGCAGGAGCACAGCCAGTTGGACAGCAAGGCCCAGAGCAAGATTCAGAACAGCTCGACGACCAAGAACTGTATCTGTTTACACCAGCAGGAGACAACAGTTCGATGAAGAGATCGAGCGCGACGAAATCTTCTACGCCGACCACGATCTTCCCAGGCCTCGCCAGCAACCTCGCATCGACGAGCCCCCAGCCGGCCACGATGTCCCTGGACCTGGCGAGATCGTACTCCACGTTCCTGATGGATCTCAGGGTACTCCCCTCGTCCTTCTACCATTCGATCGTTCCTTTGCCGTTGACCGATATGATCGCGTCGAATGCGTAACGTTCATGGTTGAGTACATCATCCCCGGTCAGCAGCACAGCGATACAGTCAATGAACTCCTCGACGAAGCGCGATCGTGAAACTCTCTTTTCTCTCGCCGCCAACAACAGATACGCAGCGGCACCATATTCATTCTGTACGACAGATATGTCGTGACCTCTTTTGATCTTCGTTGCGCCATCAACAACAGTAAGGGCAAACCAGTCCTCAAGCTTGTCCAGCATCCCCTCCTTTGTCAGTCACCTGCCGCCCGCCGGGCTCTCCTCTACGAGTGGTACTGCTCCAATGACTTTATCGTCCATTCTGACACCTGCATCTCCGCCACCAGTCGCTCTGACCTCGAGCGCGCAGTTGGCATGCTCGGGCCAAAGCTCACAGCCTGCATCATCACTCCGATGACGTAGAGACTCACTCCTCGTCTCTACATCCACTGCGGTCACATTGAGGATGGTTTTCGTTCGCCTCATTGCTCCAGTGGTTCAGACTGTTCTACAACGGTCCCCTTTCAGAGCGTAGCCTCGCCGATGTCGAGACTGGCTTTGGTACTGGCCCACCCAACCAGGCACAGTTCGTCCTCACATGGTATCGATGCGAAGATGATATCTACGCACGCGATAAGCGAGCTGCTTCCAGAGTCCTTCCCGGATTACGCAAAGAAGCCGCCATCCTTGCTGGCGATCCCAATCCTCATATCGACGTCGCCAAGCACGTGTACCAGCGGTTGGCCAACGATACTCCTCCTGCAATCAGAGAGGACCTACTCCCAGAGGTGAGAGAGAAGATCTGTCGCTCGATTTCGGGAACTTGGGTACAAAGATGCCATGAGGAAGTATAAGTGAGGCTTTCCATGGCAAAGGCTTGGGCTTAACATTGTACTTCGTCGGCCTGCTCTGTTCTCTCTGTTTTTCTTTTCACTGTTATAGTGGTCTGCTCTTGCCTCTTTTTTCGTTATTCCCTGCTCGCTTGCTGCATGTCACTTCGCTGAGATTATAGTGCATCAATTCCAGTTGAATTCATCCGTCCATTCCTTCCCAAACGTTGCTTCCTGATGTAAAAATGACAATGACATCGCATGTCAGATAGTCGCTCTTGCCGTCGCTCTCGACACATTTGACCAACACACAAGCACGCCACTTCTCCACCTTGCAATCCACCCCTCTTCACACTCAACTCGCTTCATCTCATCACCCTGCGACCAAACCTCACTCTGGAAAGATGGAAGAATAGAAAGCTTCCTCGATCTATGAGAGGATCAAGGACAAACTTCCCTCTTCCAAGAATCAAAGTCACCGAATGATCTATTTACTGATCGTGTCTCTGCCTGGTTGCCTCCACGAAGACGGCACTGAACCTATCTTCTCAGCGAAGTCATTAGAGAGACGCACAAAGTAGGTGATGGCTCTCGCCAGCTCGGAGTATGTTCATTCCCACCCTGGCCATTACTTCCATCTCACTGACCACTTCATAGAAGAGAGACTGGAGATGGCGCCGGCGCCTCGGCCGCTGACACTTCCCGCAAGAGGCATACCGCTCTGCCAGCTACCAAGAAGGCTTCCAAGAAGTACCGGATGGCCTCTACCAATGGTGATGGCTCATCCAACAAGCAGCCTCTCCGCCAATCCCTTGATCATGATACCACATCCTCCATCTCCACTCCGCAATGGATTGCCGAGTTGTTTGGCGGTCTTCAGAGGAACACGCTCGCACCTGCTCTCGTTCCTGTTGATCACTCTCTGATCGCTCAGACTTCATCTCGCTCGACCAACCACGACGCGATGTTTCCTTTTTGCTGGAAACCTCCCTCCACTCCAGACATTGTCTGACTCGACCAACTACAATGCGATGTTCCCTTTGCTGGAAGCCTCCCTCCACTTCAGGCCCAGTCTGGCCCGAACGACCGCAGCTACATGTTTCCCTCTGCCGGAAACCTCCCTCCATCTCAGGCCCAGTTTGGCTCGAACGACCGCAGCTACATGTTTCCCTCTGATGCAAACTATTCGACGCCTCAGTTCTTCGCTGCATCGGTCGACTACAACTACATGTTTCCATCTGAAGCAAACTATCTGGCGCCCCCGTTCACTTCTGGCTCGAACGATCACAGCTACATGTTTCCCTCTAATGCGGACCATCTGACGCCTCAGTTCACTCCTGGCTCAGCCGGCTACAACAAGATGGTTCCTTTTGATGCAAACTATCTGGCGCCTTCGTTCACTTCTGGCTCGGTCAATGGTGCCACGATGTTACCTCGTCCCGAGAACACACTTGGGACGCTCCAGACTCTTCCTCCAGTCACTGAAACATCAACACAGCCACAGCCACCGACACGGGAACAATCAGCGGCACAGCAAGATCAAGAAGAGTCAGCAATTCCGCCTGAACTCAATCCGATAAATTGTACGGCCAGCGAGCTACGTGGAGGAGACCAGCGCGCTCACTTTGTATGTCCCCTCAAGTCTTGTTTTAAGCATATGTCTGCTCGTACAACGCTGCGTGAACTCTGATGGCATTGCGCGGACAAAGCTCACAGAGATGGTCTATACGCTCAAGACCATTACAAATGCGAGATCGGTTGCAAGATTGGCTTCGCTGACACGGCCCATCGACTCCAACATTACTCTGGTCTGAATTGTACCGACAGAATCATGCACATCGCCAAATGTCCCTTGCATGGGTGTTCGTACGCCCCAAGTAACACCACTCATGGCCGGAATGCCTATGCCATCATGAAGCACTATATCTCATGTCATGGATATGAAGCATACGCACAGGATGGCTACCTTAAGGACGATGCATGTCAGTTGGGATTCATCGACAATGTCATATTCTTCTATCACTGCATTGGTAGATCCACACGTAACAAGAGCAACCCGAAACTATCCAGCCATTATCGAGCTGTATATCAACAATTCTCGGCTGACCACAACATCAAGACTGATCCCGATGCCTCCCTCATGCACAACGACTTCGAGAATCTGGAGGCACACAATCGCATGCGTTTTCAACTCTCGGTAAACGATGACAACACCCAGTATGATCCCATCATGTGCAGGGTCGAAGCTTGTTATCCGGTAGACGAAGAGAGTCAAACAAATGATCCAAGTGAAATCCTGACCTGGAAAATTGCATTAACGAATGCTCATACCATCTTGCCTTCAATGCGCAGCAGGATACTCTTTTCTGGAGACTCGTTCACAGACGTATGGTTTGTTGAGAATATAGACATCCTGTCCACTCCATCCGAACATCCACGCAACCTTTCAAGCGTAAGCGACGATGGATAGGGTGCGTCTGCTTCTATCGGACCATACCCCTGTCCAGTCCCAGGATGTCATGAGGCACCACAAGCACATGTCACCGTCGCCGAGTTCTCTGTCCACATGCTGCAGAAACCCTACGCCACTGGCTGTTCACGAAAGGTCGCAATCTCTGCACGTTCGATTGCACTAAGGGATTCGTCAATGAACACTCACGCCTCAGACACTACCTATCTGGAGAGTGTCGAGTGTCCACGATCGACCATCTGCAGGACAGATCTCATCTGCAAGCCAGCGTTCTTCCCTTCCGGGCGTCAAAGTACCGGTCAATTTACGAGTGTTGCATGACCTTTTCCAACGCACAGGATGTATGGACTCGTATTCAAGGATAGGTGCCACAAACCGTCGACCCTACACGGCTCTCGATGTCCCACTCCTCAATCTTGAAGGCCAGGCAGGCTTGAGGAACACGTCAACTCGAGCCTCTATTGTCCGTTGTCGAAGCTATTATGAATCGTAAAACAATCGAAGCTTGGATTCATCCGACCTCCTTGTTGTTATACTGACACACTTCTTATCACATGATCCAGGTTTTGTACACGAAGCCGCCTTCAGCAGAATTGGCTATCCCAATTCTCGAAGTCCTTTGACCTTTTGACTCGCGGAAAAGCTCGTCAACGTCCTTGACTGGAAGTCTAGCTGTCGTGCCCTCGAATCGATCAGCAACGAGACCAAAGATTGACAGTCGAGCTTGAACTTCCTTCACTTCGCCCCTAGAAGCTACCAATGCGATGATAGTGAGTGTCACACCAACAACAACGACGAGCATGTTCGCCCCAATGAGCAAGTACAGCGGGGCCGCGGGAACTTTGGCGACGAGGAACGAATAACGCTTCTGTACAGCCAGAGCCGGTCGACTTTCAACAGCTTGAGAGCCAATAGCCAGTGCTGTTTTGCTGAATGACAGTGCCATGTCGTCTGGGAAATGTTGATCAGAATTACCCAAGGCTGCAAGACTTGCAGCCTGTTTGAGGTTTGAAACACCAACCGAGGTATATGCCATAACGCTCTGCCAGATATTTGCAGTCGATGCATTGCTAGGTAGATCTTGGAAGTCCTGTATAGTACCATTGATAGAATTATAAGTCACATCCAGGACAGTGGTGTTACAAAGAAGCACAAAGGCAGTACCTCCATGCACAGGGACCACAGTACTTGATACCCTGCTACTACCGGTGCTTGGATTGACGAGACCTGCCATGCCGAAGTAGAAAGGGTTCCCTACACCAAGTCTTGTGTTGTTGTCAGACATGGTTCCATCCGTAAAGAAAGTCGAGATGAAACCCTGGTAGTTCTGTGTCACATCTCCTTGGAAGGTGTTAGAGCACTTGAATGGAGTTGAAGAGCCGTAAGCGCCTATCAGTCCGCACTCTTCGGAAGCGAGACGGCACTGAGTTTGTAGAGCAAAAGATCCCGCTCTCCAATCTTCATCAGCCAATCCTACTGAGGGTGGGACCGCCAGATAAGCATAATCCTGGCCAGAGTTGTTGATTGTGGAAACGGTGGCTAGAGATGATATATTGTTCAAGATCTGCAGTGATTGGGTCCCGTTGATGAGAAACGTGTTTGTAGCAGCCAGGTTCAAAGCGCACGCTCCAGCAGCCGATGAGCTCGCTCGCGAATTATTGTTGACTGTGCACGATTCTTGGAGACCAAAGCCGTGTGCAGCAGGATTGACAATCTCCAGCAATTGAGTGAACGTCACTGTTTTGGTTGCAATGTGAAGCCAAGTGTCGGCCAATATGACCAGCAGTCTATACAAGTCAGCGAGGTGATCAGAAGGAACAATAAGCGATGAAGATACCCAAGCAACAATGTCAAGAATGTGAACCAGGCAGCCTGTGTCAGTGCCTTTGCTTGTGGCTCTCGAGCTCTTCTCTGCGTAAACAAATATTTTACCCATCTCCACATGGCGCCGTAGCCTCCTCCGCCGAGAAAGTTGAGGGTCAATGCAAATTGATATGGCGTAAGACTTCGAGTGCGCGATTCGGAACGACTTTGTTTTTGAACTCCCTTCGCGATCGGGAATGACGCCAAAGCCAATAGAAATGTCGCAAGCATGGGGACGACGCTGCTGGACAACGAAGCGATGAACACCAAGTAAGTCGAGCTGATGTGCACGTAGTACACCCCGGATTCGTTAGTAGTTTGCCCTTGTTGGCCTTGCGCGAAGAACGAGGGCTCCTGAATGACACGAAACTTGAACACGAGTGCCAGAAGCGCGCCAGACATGATAAGGATCGGAACAGTTGTCACGACTGCACTGATCGCAATATCAGAGTTTCTCCCAGACATCGATACATGTTTTTCCTGCGTTCCATTTTCCGATAATTCGACTGCTGTGTAATCAGGTTCGAAGTTGCATTTGGCCATGTCAGTGATTGATGTACGGAATTACTGAGTGAGAGTCACCTCGAGCTTACATATAGAGGTTTCGCTCTTGATGGGGCTGAGCTGCAAGATACGGCCGCAGATGTGCAGTCTGTCAGCTGCTATCAAATAGCAGTATGCAGTGATATGCCACAAGAGGATCGCTAGGCTTGGTCGGACTGTTGATTTTGAATGCCATTGGTGCAACTTGGGGCTGAATTGGCATTGCACACCGCTGATCCTGCAGGCCTGTAACGAGGTGGCTGCGAAGAATGGAGGATCCGAACGACGCCAAGTTGAGTAGCGCCGCGGCATCGGAGGCGAGTAATATATCATGTTGAAGCAAGTATAACGACAGTGCTCAAATAGAAGCTCGGTTCGCGACAGAAGTGTAGCTGACCAGCACAATAAGGGCGATCGTTCGTCTCCTCAAGGCTTACGTCGTCAATCTTCAGTGATTGGGAGCATATTTATTGCGGGAGTCTGATTGCCGACTTGTTTTGGTCAGGATAGGGGGGTCAAAGGATATTTCGACTCTCTATCATGCTGTTATTGCATGCGCCGACAAGTTGTTGAAAGTTGCAACAACGAAGAAACTCGCAGCGCAGGAGAAGGGCGTGATGTGTGCCGACATAGAAGCAGCCGGACTATTAAAGCAAGGCGGGTACGTCTCCAGCTTCGGCTTGAGGTCGGAAATACTTCTTGATGTGCTGTTACCTGTCGAGGAAGGTTCATGAGCACCTGGAAATTGGTTGCAGACATTCGAATCTTTTTGTAATCGAGGCGAGCGGGGTGACGACGATGACGCGTTTTCTAAGACCCCCACCACCACCTTCTAACTTCGATCACGAAGTCTTGAAAGATATATCCATCACGCACCTGCAATCGAGCATCTACTATTCAATGTCGGATGTAGATAAACAGAGTGCATTGGCGGAAGCCTTTGTCTCAGGAACCCTCAACTCTATACAGGACTTCTGGTTCTCTCACTTGGCGGATAAAACACACGTCATCGTGCCTAGTATACAAGACATCAACGTGTGGTTCGTAGACAAGAGTGATGAGTATGATGATCTATGTCGGTATGTTCTCATCGCTCGGATCATTCCTAGGACTCTCGTCCGGCATTGCAGCTGACTTTATCCAGCCAAAAGTTCGGATCTCTGCTAAACATCATCATCTCGCAACAAGCAAGCGCCAAAGACATTCTAGCAGCCGCAAAGCCAGTCTCGGCACTAGACTGGATGTCCTTGATTGTCCTGATTGATCAAATACCGAGGAACTGCTATCGAGGCATGGAAGCCGCGAAAGTGTTCAACTTCTTCGATCCGCTGGCACTCACGGTTGCATTGAGAGCACAGGAACTGGCTATACACCTGCGGTCAGAAATACGTTATAAGACGGGATATAGACTATGGTTATTCATGCCTTTCGAGCACGCAGAGGATATAAAAATGCAGGAGTCGATGGTGGAAGAGCAAAAGCTGAGGCTTCAGGACGTTGAGTTGTTGATACAGGGGAAGGTAGATATTGGGGATGATGGTGTAAGGTTTTGTCGTGAGGTTCTGGTGTCGAATAAAGAAGAGTTGAGTATCCTGGAAAAGGCTTTGCAGAAGGCTGTTGATGAGCACCATGATGCTATCAAGCGGTTCGGAAGGTTTCCGTACAGGAATGTGGCTCTGGAACGGGTGTCTAAGCAGGAAGAGCAGGCTTTTCTTAAGGCTATGTAGTTGGTCGATTCGGCTGTAACCCGGAAGTATCAAAATATCCAATACATAAGTCGTTCCATGGATGTCATGAAACTTTGTATTGCCAGTCTCGACACGGTCTCAAGGCGCATGCTGATGTCTTGTTTCCGCAATACCAGCTTTCCAGTGACGGCGACCTTTGTGTCACCAGCAGTCGCCTGATAGAAGGCATTCTGTCTTTATTCAATACAACGACCACTTGATCAAACGCGGCTGTGGACTAAGTAGTCGTACTGATTAACATCATTCCACTCGCAGTCTTGGCTGCGGAAGGTCTATACTCCAAAGACAAATTTGCAACAAATGCGATTGTACGCACTGAATATCTTGACTTTATTTACCTCTTAATCAAGTCAATCTGTTTTCGAATCTCTGTAAAGCGAAACTCCGCTTTGACATAAAATCGTCACCATACCAGTGCCTCCTTCTTCTCACCACAGCTGATCTCCTCACAAATCTCAATATCCTCCCGACTAACCCCATCTTCCACCTCCCTTCTCGCCGGCCAGATCTGCTTACCCTCTGCTTTTTCCCTCCTCCAATGTGCTCCCACAACTTCCCTAACAGTCTGTTGGAAGAACAAGGGCGCCTTTTCGTATCTCGGATGAAGTTGACCATTGACGAATACACCAACATTCAGGTTCTTCTGTGCTTGGTCGCAGAGCACTTTATCTTCTGCCATGACACGGGCGTACATTGAGGAAATGAGTTGGAAATCCTCTTCGGAAGAATATTTGTTTCGGTAAATCTCGTAATTCATGGTTGATCTGAGAGGACCGGAAGGAAGAAACTTTTGCACCATGATGAAGTGTGGGCTGTAGCGTGTTAGAAGTTGTAAGACGTGTAGGAGAATAGCAGGGGACTTACGAGACTGTCATGGAAGTGTTTGGGAAATAATATGTACTGGCCACACCTAGACCCTTTGCTGCTTGCTCGGGAGTCGAGATGCAGTGGTGTTGAATATGGCCATCCTTAAGATCAGAGTCAAACGTCTCGAGGTTGATAAAGTCAGGAATATCGGGGTGAGTCGTTGGACAATGATAGCATTCGTTGAAGTTGTCTGCTAGGATCTTCCAGTTGAAATCGCCTTCAATCTCGTAAGTGTGGTCGAGCTCGTAGTTATCAAAGTTGAATTCGCTGTATCTCTCTTGCTTGTCGACGTTAGCGAAATGCTCCTCCCAAGGTACTTCCGGAGTATGCTTTGCGTCCATGTTAATCCAGATGAAGCCATTGATGTCAACCTTGACATGGATACTAAAGAGATTGTTTTGCTCTCTCTTATAGCCATCCAAATCCTGATAACCAGGAGCTTTGGCAAGCTTTCCGTTCAAGCCGTAAGACCAGCCGTGGTATCTGCAAGCAAAGATCTTTACATTACCCTCTTTCTTCTCCACTACAGGATAAGCGCGGTGTCTGCAGACGTTGTGAAAAGCATTGATGTTTCCAGTGCGATCTCTGTTGATGATGACATCGTATCCGGCGATATTGTGACGAAGAAAGTCGCCGGTGTTTTTGATACGAGAGCTGTGCGTCATGAAGAGCCATCGGCGAGTGAAGATGGCTCTTCGCTCGAACTCGTACATCTCAGGAGAAGTGTACCATGTTGCGGGTAGAGCTCTGACTGGAGACTGTTTGGTAGGCAAGACTTCCACATTTTTGCCGGAAGATGCTTTGTCTCCGCCAAAACCGAAGTAATTAAGATAGGAAGTCATGATAGATGAATGATCAGCGATGAAGATGCGTCGCAGATGGTAAATTCGTGGAAAAT
Organism: Aureobasidium sp. EXF-8845; assembly: GCA_024195465.1. Lineage (NCBI taxonomy): Eukaryota > Fungi > Ascomycota > Dothideomycetes > Dothideales > Saccotheciaceae > Aureobasidium > Aureobasidium sp. EXF-8845. The sequence continues at coordinate 10,868 of SWBH01000035.1, read as the reverse complement.
ATACTCGAGATACAGGTGGGCGATGTGGACCTTGGCTCATGAGATGAAAGCCTTAAGTAAGAAGAGCTCTCCAATATCCGCCACCAATCTTCGATACCTTATCAAGCAATACACGAACATAATTCCGGTGCGTTTCCACGATTCAGTATCATGACTTGAACGAACGGGATACCATTGCTGCTCGGGGAAAAGACATACGAGCAACTCACCATCGATTGTCACAAGATTGGATGGGCAAAGTACACTTTGGATACCAGAAGATAGCTATCACGCGGAGCAAAGTGTACATGCGGCTACGCTAACTTGTGTATCTTGCCACTAGTCAGCGGGGAGGAATCAAAAGGCGGGGAACAACTAGAGATAGACGAGAACCTTGCGTAACTGACAACAGCGCGCTTGCGCTAACCTTGAGTCTTTTGCTGTGACCTTCATTGTTGGACATTTCTTGGAATCTTCACAGTCTCGAAGACCTGGTTAATTGCGCTTGACCATTACTCCAAGGCAATATCCACAGGAACTGCTGGTGTAAGCACTGCTGGAATCTTGTTACTGAGATGTCATGAATCTACATGTAGTGGCTCAAAGAGTTTACTCGGCATGAAGCTGATATCGCGAACATTTCTAATTCCTTCTGAGAACTCTTGACCGCAGCTCACGCATGACCGCGTAGGCTGTATCCTGAGTTCGAGCAACCGCGTCCTTATTCTCCTCAGCTCTTCGCAAGATATATAGAAGACAGTCGCGAAGACTTCCCCAAGCCGTATACTTGTAAACACCAAGACGGGGATATATGTTCGTACTATCCGCCTCTGTGAGATGTCTGGTAGATGCCTCGTTCTTCGCAATACCAATTTTGTTGACTAGATCCATGGAAACTTCGTCGGCCATGCCCATCAGTTGCGAGAATGTCAGTCCACGAATGTGTGGCTCAGGCAAGCCAGTCTGACTGGAAGCATTCTGAGTGCTGGTGAATAGATCAAAAGCTTTGCTGACGCTTTGAGCATTGTGAGTCGCAAGCATAATGTCGGCCTTCCAAGGCACCGCCTTCTCTTGCTGCAATAGGAATCTTACGGCGGCATCGTAGGCCTCGTCGGTTTGCTGCTTGGAAACGTGTAGAGATTGTTTGTCCAGTTCAGTATGGAGATAGGCACCTCGGACCATCTTGATGCCGAGAACATAACCATACTTGACTGAGTGCTCTAGGTGCAACTTGATCTTGTCGATGTTGGATCTCAAGTACCTTTACAGTATTAGTGAAATGCTTCAAGTGTGATTGGGAGATTCTCACATTTGATAAGTGTTCAATACCAAGGCTCTGGAGGAAGTATTGAAGCTGGCCATGATTTCCTGTGCTATATATCAGCAACCTGACTGTAAAATTTACAAGTAAAACTCACCAGAGCAGCGTAGTCAATGGCTCTCTGATACGTTGACGATTCTGCATCAATCAAGATGCGCACCCGTCGTTCCTCAGCTTTAGTGCAAATCTTCTTCACCTGAGAGACGTAGTACTCCATCTCGGCAGAGTAAGCCTTAATTGCTTGTTCCGGTGAATGAGACTTGCAAGCGATCGAAAAGTCTGAGAGAAGCTTCGCTGCCGCTGTGCCAGCGCCAGTAAATCTCAACCCGACGTAATCCCCAGGTTCTGCTTGTTGTACTGATTCAAGGTTGTTCTCAAGCCATTCTCTACATTGGGCATCGCCAATCACTGATCCAACATCGGCATCTGCCATTGGCTGAGCCTCACGAGCATTCGCCAGAACGATGCCGGTGAAGCCTATGCTACGCAGCTCATGAGTCTTTCTCGAGATCTCGTCCTTACGGAAACCAATGCAGAAGTTGTCATAGAGCATTTTTCTAAAGATCCATCTCAGTGGGCCAACAGATTCGATGATACCAACGTGCTTCTTGGTCATGCGAATAAGGAAAGCTAAAAGCTTCGCAGGAAGAGCTGTGGCTGACAAGACAATAAGTGATCGCACGAGCGTAGTTGTTGATATGGCTTGAAGAGTACGTCTGGATAGATTCGTAGGCGTGCTCGGCGAAGACGAGTCCTGTGACTTGGAGGTCGAGAGTGTCGAGTTGTGCTTTGGTATCTGACCACGGAAAAGAGTGCGTTTACCACATATCGAAGCTGTGGCATGAGTTCGAGCTGATCTGAAAAAAGAGTCTTGGTGGGTCATCCATGTGTATGTTTGCATCTTGCTGAGTTCGACTCAAATTTGTTCGGTATAGACTTGAATGTCAGACAAGAAACTTTCAGGTTGATACATCATGGGAGTCGTCGCATGGTCTTTCCTAAAGTCGCCAAAAGATCCAGCTATCATGGTAGATGTCAGCTCATCCGAACCATAACTTTTCATCGTCAGGTGGGACATGATGCAGAGGAAAAAGAACGTGGTCCGCCGTAAGTTGAAGATAGAAGGCTAGCGTAGGCGCCGAACCCTGCCAAGCACCCCGCTTTTAGCGGCTCTTAGTCAGCTTCGAGCCTCGTTCCGATAGCTTTCGGGGGTCCGGACTCTCATAAACCACAACGACCCGATAACACGGTCACAAGTGTTGTCCTCGAGGTTAGCGTAGGCGCCTTCATTCCCTATGATGTATATGCCAGTGGAGCAGAAGACGAGAGACGTGCCAGCCTGGCGACGCTGTTGCTCTCAGTTGTCTTCGCGTCGTACCTTCCATCCAGTTTCTCTACCTTGAATCATACACGTCTCGCAATACAGCATGTCTCTGAACCAAGGCTTTGCTCTGAGCATGCGGTATAGTTTGCGGTCGCAGATCTACCAGCGAGCTCATATCAGGTGGCAGGCCCCGAGGCCTCTTTTGCGAGCCGGAATGGCTAGCAGCGGCCATTTCAAATTGCCGAATGCTCGCAACGAGGAGAATGTCAGTACCGATTTGATCCATGTAGCGTATGGATGTTGAACGTCTGCAGCTACACTATGCGAAGAACTCTCCGGAGAGGACTCGGGTCGACACAGCGTTGCGATCATTGCGCTCGCAGCTTCCACTCTCTGTACCGCTCCATGTTTCAGGCAGCGTGAAGACAACAATCAACACAATGGAATCGACCATGCCCTCAGAACACGCTCAGGCGTTTGCAATTTCAAGCTCAGCAAGCGCGGAAGATGTTCAGACGGCCATCAAATCAGCTCTTGAAGCCAAGAAGTCCTGGCAAGCAACGCCCTTCGTGGACCGAGCGGCAATCTTCTTGAAGGCTGCTGAGCTCGTAGCTGGTAAGTATAGGTACGAGTTGGTAGCAGCAACCATGTTGGGTCAAGGAAAGAATGTCTGGCAAGCTGAGATCGACGCGGCCGCTGAGCTTGCTGACTTCTTCCGCTTCAACGTGTCGTATGCTGAGGAAATTTACAACAAGCAGCCAACTCTGAATGCTCCGGGAAACTTTGGGTAAGCATAGACTTCATTTCGGGACCCGAAATTTTCTGATACTGACATCATGCAGACGAACAGATTGGCGACCCCTCGAAGGCTTCGTGTACGCTATATCGCCTTTCAATTTCACCGCGATAGGTGGTAACCTTGTGTCCGGTCCAGCCATCATGGGCAACGTTGTCATTTGGAAGCCTTCTCCGACCGGGATCTACGCAAGCTGGCTCGTCTATCAGATTCTCCTCGAAGCCGGTCTTCCGCCCAACGTCATCCAATTCCTGCCCGGCGATGCAGAAACTATCACAAAGACTGTTTATGGACACACAGAGTTCTCAGCCTTGAATTTTACAGGATCTTCGGATGTCTTCCGCAGTCTATACGCAAAGGCCGCAGATGGTGTCGTTCGCAAGAAATACCGCGACATGCCTCGTATGGTCGGCGAGACTTCTGGAAAGAACTTTCATCTGATACATTCATCGGCCGACATAGACAACGCCGTGAGACACACTATTCGTGCATCATTCGAGTATTCGGGTCAAAAGTGCTCTGCATGCTCCCGTGTCTACTTGCCTCAGAGCAGAGCTCAAGAGTTCCTAGACCAAATGAAGAAAGAGATGGAGCCAATCAAGGTTGGACAACCTGAGAATTACGACAACTTCTTAGGTCCTGTCATTCATAAGGCCTCGTTCGACAAGATAACCGATATCATCGACAAGGCCAATGGTGACAGCAGATTGCAAAGAATCTTTGGAGGCTCCTATGACGGAAGCAAGGGTCACTTCATTCAGCCATCGCTATATGTCGCAACTACCCTTGACCACGAGTTGTTTGACGAGGAGATCTTTGGCCCTGTGCTTACGGCATACGTCTATCCTGACCAAGAGTTTGATCAAGTCATGGCCAAGATCGATACACAAGGAGGAGGTTTCGCCTTGACAGGAGCAATATTTGCCAACGATCGAAGTGTCCTTCGTCATGCAGAGGATACCTTACGATACGCAGCTGGCAATTTCTATCTAAACTGTAAGACCACTGGTGCAGTAATTGGACATCAGTCATTTGGCGGAAGCAGAAGCAGTGGAACGAACGACAAGGCTGGAAGTGCACAATCTTTGATGCGTTTTACATCTCCCAGAACGCTGAAGGAGGAGATGATTCCCCTACAGACTGTACTTTATCCTAGTAACCTTGCTTGAGCTATACTGTACATAACACCTGACAATCGGCTTGAGTGTTTGATCGTTTCACGAGATCCAAAGCTGCCAACACCACAACTCCACGTCCTGTACTCAAATTCTCTGTTAAATAGCCTTTCCTCGAAAGCGCTTACGCTAGCCGTCGGCGTTCCTTCCGTAGCGGGCACCATGTTCGAGGTGGGGGCTGGTGAGATGCGGTCACGCTAGACACTGCTGTTGTCAGGGCTTATCGCAATCAATGTCGGACTATTGACGTCTCGCGAAAGATACTACGGTCGTGTGCGCCAGCGCTAACCAGTCAGACATAGCGAAACAATGGTCGGATCCTCTTGCCACTTCAAGCACTGCGCGTCCAAGATAATATGGACTGCGTACATTTTGTCCTCGTTTATAGATACAGCATCGATCCTTTTCACTTCGTCATGATCTGTAACAAACAGATCTTTTGTCTTTGATACCTCCTCCATCTCTATCACGCTCATGATGTCCAAGTCAGAACCAATCGCTATTGTCGGTGGAGGTGCCTGGGGTCTTTCTACTGCCCTTCATCTCCACCAATCCGGATACACCAACATCACAGTCTTCGAAACAGCAGACTCAATACCTTCTCGATACTCAGCAGCCTACGATATCAACAAAATTGTGCGAGCAGAGTACGAAGACAGTTTCTATACAGATCTCGCTCTTGTAAGACATTGCGACTTATCACTAGTATCCGCTTGACTGACACTGCCAAAGCAAGCGATCGAAGCCTGGAAAGATCCACTGTTTGGCCCGTACTATCACGAGACTGGCTACATCGTAGCGACTTCTGGTTCTGCGCCCATCAAAGCGAAGAACAGTCTTGAGAACGCCCTCGCATCCGTGTCCAAGCATCCAGTCTTTGCTCCCGGTATTGAGGCTCTGACAAACGGTGACGAATTCAAAAAATATGCCTGGCAGATAACAGGATCGCTGGAAGGATTCGCTGGCTACCACAATCGCCTTGCTGGATATGCACACTCTGCGAACGCACTTTGTGGAATCTTCCTTCATTGCGCATCCCTGGGTATCAAGTTCGTGCTCGGCAGCTCTGCTGGCACAGTCACAAAGCTCGTGTACAATGGACAAGGATCTACTCGGAGATGCACTGGCATACTCACAGCTGATGGAAAGACACATGCTGTTGCGAAAGTGATAGTCGCGTTAGGGGCTTGGGGTGCTTCGCTGATACCAGAATTGGGTCGTTTCGTAACCGCACGAAGTTGGTCCGTCGCTCACATACAACTTACCGAGCAAGAGAGCGATTATCTCCGAGGCCTCCCAGTCATCAACGTTCGTGACCTCGGCTTTATCTTCGAACCAGATCCTGCAACACGTCTTTTCAAACTCTGCCCTCTTGGTGCCGGTTTCACTAACACTAACGAGACTGGCACATCTTTACCGCCGATGGGTAAAATACCACCTCCTCAGGACTTTATACCTGCAGAAGACGAGATTAAGCTACGAAAGCTAGTGGCCGCGATGTTTCCTTGGATGACTGACCGACCATTTGTTGACAAGAAGATCTGTTGGTTCGCCGATACCAGTGATTCTGAATACTGTATTGATTTCTTGCCGGATACGAACAATTCCGTTATCGTGCTCTCCGGTGACTCTGGCCACGGGTTCAAGATGATGCCGATCTTCGGCAAATTGGTGGTTGAACTCTTGGACAAGGAAAAACAAAGTCTGAAAAGATGGCAGTGGAAAACGCAAGACGAAAGGGGTCAGTCTTGGGGTGATAGCGTCAGCTGGCGAATTGGCAAGTCGAGGGAGTTGAGTGACCTCATTGATGAAGCCAGAAAAGGAGGATTACCAGCTCGCTTGTAATCGAAATCTAGTAGCATTATGTTGTTGATAAGAGGTCATTATAACAACTATCTTCCATGTCCATTATAACAATTATCTATGCTTAGGGGTTGCGTGAATACTTTCAGCCGTGTCGACTTTTCAAGATTCTTGATGATAACAAAGTGGTTTCAACACAACAGGAATGCAAAAATTCAATTCCTTCGACTGCAAGTCCATCGTGACTCAAATGATGGCTCAAAGATTCGGGAAGTAGATCGTGTAAGCTCGCTCTTTTGCTCTTTCAAGTCAATGCAAGCTTCCAGCCAAACGTCGTGATGAGCGTCTGCCAATCGTGTTTTCGGCTGTTATTGTCGGATACGTTCAAGTCGCGACTTCGCCAGATCTGAGTCGTAACGTTCCGGACAGATATGATGTTACCAATCGGCCACTTTCTCTCAAGCGTACGGAACATGTCCAGGACAATCTTTCGATGCTCATCCTCATAGCTGGCGCATCCAGCGATGAATAAAGGCCACATAGGGAATGCTCGTCGCTGTTGATCTTCGTTGATCACCAGACGTAGAGCTTGCACCAAGTCATTCTGCATCTCGATCAAGGCTGGGTGAGTGAGACTGACATCAAGACAGATTAGGCGTAGGTATACTCTGGCAGCTAGCTTGAAGCATCGGCTGCTTTGTTCGATGTACGTATCTCGTGAACCGGCAATGAATACCATCTCCTCCAAGGTATCATCAAAGGCCATCGCCGTTGTTGAGTACAACTCATATGTTTCTTTTGTCGCAGCCCTGTCGGCCTGACAGTGGAATTTGATAGCCGATAGTATTGATATCCTGTTTATTATATGAATATACTCTAGTGAGCAACCGATACCGTTGTCGATGTTTTGCATCGCGACGGTGGGGACAGCGTCGACCGTTTGCTCCAGCATTGAGTTCAGACTTCGGAGAAGCTGGGCAGTCATCGAATGTTCTGCCATTACTTCCTCCCATGGATATGTCCCTGGCGGCATGGTCGTTTCCAAGAGTATCCATCTAGAGCTGAAGTATTGATAGGCGAACAGGGCAGAGCCCCGGCCAATAGATGACGCAAAATGGTTATGGATAGCTACAGCTCCGTTGAGGTGTTGAAGCCATGCTGGACGAGATCCGTTGGTGATCTCGAAAGAAGACAACAGTACGCAAGTCAAGAGATTCTCCTCAGCGTCGCAGGCATTCTCCAGTGACTGTTGCAGCTGGTTGATTGCGTTTTCGTAGTAGACTGCTGCACTAGACACGATGTGAGACGGCTGACCGCAGCCTGAACTCGCCATCTCATTCGCACTCAAGGCTAAGATGGTGGAGAGCAGAGGTCCGCGTCGCGTGAAAGCGAAAGGCATGATCAATGAGCGGAACGGATTCGAGTCTCCATTCACATATACTCTGCTTGCGCTGATGACTTCGGAGTCTGTTGAGGGTATGAGCCTACTAAAACACGTCTGCATTCATATAGACATACAATATTGAAGAAGACATCTCTCCGAGATATCTACGAGATTGCCACCAGATAATGGCCTCGGGATTTCTCCATAGACACTGAGATCAGTAGGCAAAGATTGAATGGTCAGTCCATCATACGACAGGCAAAGACGAGCAACGTCTCGAGGGTAGGTGTTCACAAAATGTCGTTCGCCAGATGTGCTTGGTAGGATGTAATGGTCCAAGGCTAATGAGACAATATATCGCTCACTGCAAGATCCGCTAGCATTCGGGTAGACGCAATACGCGCCAGATGTATGACAACGTCGACAGATCGGCTTGATCTCATCGCATCTCTTCTTCCGGCGTCGGCATGTCAGGCAACCTGAGCGATTGCGCGTGCCTGACATGACCGTAAGTTGCGATGGAGGTGTGAGTAAGAGAGGTGAGCGGCATGTTGTCGGCCAGAACGTCCTCGGTCTCCGCCCGAAACCGGAAACGGCTTTCGGATATCACCGCGCACTTTCTAAACACGTCTAATTCGAGGCGTATTTTCCCACTCCATATGTTTTCCTAGCACTCCACACGTCCTACATCCTCTGTCTTTAAAGTCATGGTCAACTTAGCAAAAGTTGAGAGGAGTCGATATCATTCTCCACATCATTTATCGCGAGTATATGACCTTACAGAGTTTATTTTAGCGACGGGTCAGACAGTCTTTTTCAAGTGAGTAAGGCTGATGTGCCTTCTGTCAACGCATACAGCTCAATGTAATGGACATAAGCCATGCTCGATAGACATGCAGCCACAATTCCGAAACGCATTATGGGCCACCGTTCTGCCCTGGCCGCAACAAGGAAAACCATGGCAGCATCGAATTGAAGGACTGCCATCATCATAAGCATTCGACTGTCACGCCAATTATGGTCCTTGATCCTGAGGCTTATCGAAGTGGGCGAGTACTGGAATAGCCAGAGGACTGCAAGGCAGGCAAACTGCAGGAAAGTTTGAATAGCTGTTTCGAACTCAATATTCCTCCGAGGATCGATCCGGGCGGGCGTGGGCGAAATGATGAGTGTGAGGCCAGCGATGATCAAGATGCCGAACCAAGACCAGAGTGAGGCTTCCAGCCGATCGCTGAACACAGCGAAGCACACTAAGCTGTGGGAGAGAGCGAAGAACAGAGGGCCGGTGACTTTCCTGCGGATGCAGTCGATCTCAGCCGGTGGTAGTTGCCTTGAGCGGAGCGGATATACTTTCGCAAACATCCAGCAGAGTGCATACGAAGCAACGAAAGCCTTTGTCCAGTATGCATTCTTGAGTGTTGTTATCTTATACGCGTGCCAAATACCGGGGATGTTCATAGCGAGACGTAAAGGTAAGTACTCCTGTGGTATACAAAATATGATACCACTGTCTGCGTCGTTGCTATCGTACAGTAAGAAGTGTCCTATATCAACGACTCTAGACGTCAAGTCGTAAAGGCACTCGAACGGCGATACTCGGTGGAGAGCCAGCTCGCCATAAGAACCAGGGTCGAGAATCGCGTTCAATGCCTGGACTACTAGTCTGAGAAACGTAGAAGCGCCTTCTAGCGCGATCTCGTCCAGTCCCGACATAACAATCAATCGGATGCTATCTCCCTATTGAAGTATCATCGCGGGCGCTGTTGACAGATTGCGCATCGGCAATAATTCGGCATTGCGGGGAAACAATCAGATGGACTCGAATTTGGTGCTGGTCATTCTCTACTTGGCATGATTTGAGCCACTATTCAGTCAGATGCGAAATTCGACGACAACCAAGGAGCGACGAACAACCTTTGCAATTCGAAGCATTCCATCAGACCAGATAGCATGGTAGTTTTCAAGTCTGGGCGCACACTAAATACGGCTTCATACATGCGTCAGGCCATGATCCCGCTGCTTGAACGGATCACCTTCGGATAATCAACCGGACGGCTTATTGAACTCGATAAATCAAGCCCTCAATGCGCACTTCCATATGAGCTTGGTAGATATCACGCCGCCGGCTCGTTGATAGTTCCGACTGCGATATGGAATGTGATGGCTGTCAGGATGATGACTATCCGGCAAGCTTGATGATGAGTCAACAACGCGACAGACAAAAGCATCCTGGGAACCCCAAGATTTCTTTGGACCATCACGGCCTAATTAAAAATCATGGCGCCCAAAACTATGCAAGCATTTGCGACGAATGAGCGGGGAGTTTCTGGTTTTGTGTGGAAAGCGGCGACGAGATTCAGCGTCGCCCACGACGTTTCGATCAGACAGTTTCCTACCCCGACACCAAGCGCGAACGAAGTCCTTGTTAAGGTGAAAGCCGTCGCGCAAAATGTGCGTGTCTCCTAATTCTCGCTGGGTTATGGAAATTGACCAAACCGTAGCCCACAGACTACAAGCATATCGACCTTCTTGGTCGTCCTAACAGTATCCTTGGTTGCGATTATGCGGGTACAGTCGAATCTGTCGGTGCTTCAGCGAAAGGAAACTGGAAAGTCGGCGAGCGCATCGCAGGTGTTACTCACGGCGGTATCTACAGCAATCGTGGCTCGTACGCCGAATATCTGACCATCGACGGCGACTTGGCCTGGAAGATCCCGGAATCGATCCCCTTTACTACAGCCGCTGTCTATGGCGTATCTGCTGTATCAGCCATGCATGCCTTGAACCTTATCCTTGGACTTCCTTGGGCTGACGAGCAGCCTGTCGCTGCTGGAAAGGAAATCTTCATCTACGGTGGCAGTACTTCTGCGAGTCTTTTCGCCATCCAGATCGCTAAGATGGCTGGTCTGCGTGTTGTCACCACTTGCTCGCCCCACTCAAATGATCTTGTCAAGTCCTATGGCGCAGACGAAGTATACAACTACAAGGACAAGTCGAGCATTCAGAAGATCAAGACAGCTCATCCCGATCTTGCTCTCGCGTTCGATGGCTTCGCTGGCGAAGGAAGCAATGACTTCTGTTGCAAT
>SWBH01000034.1:0-31169 GCA_024195465.1 Aureobasidium sp. EXF-8845 | reverse complement strand
GTCGTCCGTCGCGGCTGCCGATTTGACTGCAACTACTTTCTTATCGCTCCTTCCTTTTTCGACTTGCACTGTTCATATACTCGCCCTTCTCTCCCAGCATTCGTCTTTCCCATAGACTCATTCAATCGGAATATTCTCTACAATGACGACTCTCACGAACGCCTTCTCCCACTCGTCCCATGACACGGCCATCATTGTGCCTGGAAAACAGCCTCTGACTATTTCGTACGAGCAACTCACAGCCGATATCCTCTCCTTCCAACTGAAGCTCGCAAAACTCGGCATCACCCCTGGCTCGGCAGTCTCAATCGCTCTCCCCAACACATACCCCTTCATTGTTGCTTTCCTCGCGACTGCCTGGCAGCGTGCCATTGCTGCTCCTCTCAATTCTGCCTACAAGCAAGCCGAGTTCGAATTCTACATTGATGATCTCAAGTCTGCTCTCGTCCTCGTACCCCAAGGCCTTGCAGACGGTCCCGCTGTCAAAGCCGCTACCAAATACAATGCTGCCGTTGCCGAGTGCTACTGGAATGGAAAAGAGGTTGTCCTGGACATCAAGAACGAGGGCAAGCTGAAGGGCAAGGGAGACAAGCCTCTCGAGCTCGCTCAGCCTGACGATGTCGCTCTGGTTCTCCACACTAGCGGTACCACTGGTCGTCCCAAGGCTGTCCCTCTTTCACACAAGAACCTCACACGCACAATGTCAAACATCAAGGCAACTTACGAGTTGACCAAGGCCGATCGCACTATGCTGGTTATGCCTCTCTTCCACGTTCACGGTCTTCTCGCTGGCTTCCTTGCTCCTCTGCTGTCTGGTGGTTCCGTCGTCGTGCCAGCCAAGTTCTCAGCTTCAGACTTCTGGCGCGACTTCCAGACCCATGAAGCAAACTGGTATACCGCTGTACCCACCATTCACCAGATCTTGCTCAAGAGTCCCACTCCTTCTCCTCTGCCAAACATTCGCTTCATTCGTTCTTGCTCTTCGCCCCTATCTCCCAAGGTCTTCCATGAGCTTGAGAAAACCTTCAAGGCCCCTGTTCTTGAAGCCTATGCCATGACTGAGGCTGCTCATCAAATGACCTCTAACCCTCTTCCTCACAAGGGCAAGCGTCAACCTGGCTCAGTCGGTGTTGGCCAAGGTGTCGAGGTCAAGATTCTTGATGGCTCAGGCAAGGAGGTTCCTCAAGGCTCTGAAGCCGAGATTTGTATTCGCGGTGAGAATGTCACTACAGGCTACCTCAACAACCCCGAAGCAAACAAGACCTCTTTCACTGCTGAGGGCTTCTTCCGTACTGGCGACCAAGGCAAACAAGATGCCGACGGCTACGTGATCATCACAGGCAGAATCAAGGAGCTGATCAACAAGGGTGGTGAGAAGATCAGTCCCATAGAACTCGACAATGTCATGGCACAACATCCTGCTGTTTCGGAAGCCGTCAGTTTTGCCATTGAAGACGATATGTATGGTCAGGATGTTGCTGTCGCCATTGTTCTCAAGGACAATCAGAAACTCCAGCCTGCTGACCTCAAATCGTGGATGGGTGAACGCGTTGCCAAGTTCAAGTTGCCAAAGAAGGTCTTCTTCACCGATGTTATGCCCAAGACTGCCACAGGCAAGATTCAGAGACGTATGGTTGCTGAAGCTATGCTCAAGCAAGAGTCTCCCAAGGCCAAGCTCTAGGATCTTACAAGATGTCGGATCTTGTGTATATATCATGTGCATGTTTGTCACGAATCTAATGGGAAAATATATCATCGCTTTGATTATGTGGTACTTGTTCCGTATGGGTGTGCCTCTTACGATATCGGGATCGGCATGACGAGTGTTTTAGGATAGACTCGTACGCTTTCCAGGTGACAGCTCCGAATAAATGTCGCTAACATGCATCTAGGGCTCAGTCTTGGTTAACAATGTGCAATGTTAAGTCGCAGTCGGAGCAGCTGGAGTCGGCATGAAGTTCGTCCGCCCCGTTTTCCTCGAACAAACTCAAGCTTTGGCTGTCTCGGAAGCGACATTTCCCTTTCAAGAATTATAATGCTTCACTTCTCGCTTATTCACCTTTCTTGTTCTCACAGGTTTGTTAGGGCTAGAAGTCTGAACACCAAGAATCACCAGAGATGGAGGACAAGTCTACTGAACCTGCGGTGCAACAAACCTCCCAGGCCACTGACATACGGGATACAATCCCTTAACGCCGCGAGTGATTTCCTCATCTATGAACGTCTGTACCGACATTCTGACGGAGATAAGTGTTCATTCGCCAAAATGCTTGGCTGAGTAGCGATACGTAGGTAGATACGGTATGTAAAGACTGCGACAGCGAAGAACGAAGGTCTTGACTAGAAAACATATAAAACATCCCTTTCCCAGCTTTTGACCAGACATCCAACACAACCAATCCAAATTCCATTCATTCTTCCTCCAAACCTCAATCAGTACCATCAACCAGAATGTCTCGCTACGCCTCAGCCTTTGCATCTCCTGCCGGTCCTGGCGACGCTCGCCCCACCGCTCTCCAAATCATCAAAGATGAAGGCGTGGAAGGAAAGCTCGTTGGCAAAGTAATCGTCATCACCGGTATTTCCTCTGGTCTAGGCATCGAGACTGCAAAAGCTCTATCTCACACTGGAGCAAAACTCATCCTCATCGCTCGTGATATCAACAAAGCAAAGACTGCTCTGCAGGATGTACTTGTACCCGGCACTGAAGCGGAATATGTGACCATGGACAATACCTCTCTGGACAGTGTTCGCAGTGCTGCTCAACACGTACTCGAGGCTTCTGGCAACAAAGTCAATATCCTCATCAACAATGCAGGTATCATGGCTCTCCCCTCCCTTGAACTCTCTCAGGATGGATTCGAGATGCAATTCGCCGTCAACCACCTCGCCCACTTCCTCCTCTTCGAACTCTTGAAACCTACATTGTTGGCTACCGCAACCGATACCTTTACCTCCAGAGTCATAAACTTATCCTCCTCTGCTCATCGTATCGCCTCTATCAACGAGACTGGAAACTATAACTTCGAAAATGGAGGTTATCACGCTTGGGTTGCGTATGCACAGTCAAAGACTGCAAATGTATACATGACCAACGAAATCGAACGTCGCTATGGTGCTAGTCACCTCCACGCCAATGCCGTACATCCAGGTCTCATCGGTACACCGTTGATGAAACATGTAGATGCTGCTACCATGGAGGGCTGGACACAAAATGAGGCAGTGGGGAGGATTATGAAGTCAGTGGAGCAAGGTGCTGCTACGACTGTTTGGGCTGCTGTGGCCAAGGAGTGGGAGGATAAGGGTGGAAGGTATCTGGCTGAATGTGAGGATGCGCCTGAGGGTGAGGATGATCATAGTGCTGAGGGTGTTGGGTTTGTGCCTCATACTTATGATGAAGAGAAGGAGGGGCGTTTGTGGAGGGATTCGTTGAAGATGGTTGGGTTGGCTTGAGGAGAGGTTGTTTTGGATGAGTGTTGGTAGAGAGGTTGTATTACTAAGTGTCTTTTCCAATCGTAGTATGTCCTGTATTCTACCGATCGTAGCGTCTAAGAGAATGTATTGCTCAGGGGTATGAGATCCAGAGCGAGAAATTGGAGATCTGTGACGCTCAAATAGTAGTGTCGTTGGTTTCCTTGCGGGTGAATGTGAGATCTGCCATGACCATGCCGAGACCGGCCTTGCTGTTCGACGTCTCGTTCCAACTAGCACTCGAGTTTGCAGCGGTTCTCCCAAACTTGAAGGAGTGTTGACCGACTTTCATATGGTATTCCTCGCAGGTTCCAAATGCTGCTGATCCGCCAAGCTTTCTGGTGGTCTCTGTATTACCTATGGATTGTGTTAGTGTTACTGGAAATCTATCCCTGTGTATATGCGAGATAGTCGGACAATAATGAAGCTCAAAGGAAGTGTAAAGAAAGTGAGAAGAGCACGGACCACAAATCAAACTTGCACAGTCTGAGAAACCACGAGGAAAACCACGAGGAAAACCACGAGGAAAGCTTGATGAGATCTATTATCGCCAGAGATATGTACCAGCTAGAATGTCCAAAATCAAAGCTTGCTAGCCTTCCAGACAGGCTTTCTCTTCTCGACAAAGGCCTTGACACCTTCGTGAATGTTCTCCCCCTGCAGGAGCTTCGGATATGTCTCCGCAATCAACTTCTTAGTCGCTTCATCCGCTCCCAAGCCCTCCCAAGCCAAATTGACACCCTCGCGACTGACGATGACAGCATCCGGGCTGTTTCCTGCAATCTCCTTGGCCACGGCCACACACTCCTCCAGCACATCTCCATCAACAACACGATTGACCAGTCCCCACTCGCGAGCCTCCTCAGCCTTCAACACACGTCCAGTCAAGGCCATCTCCATGCCGCGCTGCTTACCTACCACCCGCGCGATACGAGGAAGGGCTCCTGCGATGGCTACAACACCACGTTTGACTTCTGGGAGAGCAAAGGTGGCCGAAGAAGAAGCAAAGACCATGTCGCTGTTGATGGCCACCTCGCAACCTCCACCGAAGCATATACCATTGACTGCTGCTATGACTGGCTTGCGTCCACGACGGCGTGACAGTCCACCAAAGCCACTCGATGGCATCTGACGCTGTTTTCCAGAAGCATTTGCTTGATTCCATTCTGATATGTTGTGTCAGTCATAGCGCTTCACGGTGATTGCAATGAGTCCTACCCTTCAGATCAGCGCCTGCACAGAATGCCCGACCAGTGCCTGTGAGAATGCCAACACATAGCTTGGGCTCTGCGTCTAACCACTTCCATACCGCATCCAGCTCTTCATTACCCTCTGCACTGATACAGTTGAGTTGTTTTGGTCGGTTCAAGGTGACAACCAATATCTCTGGTGTTGGATACGATAGAATGCAGTATTTGGTCGATGGTGGTGAGGTGCTGAAAGCTGGTACTTTTGGTACAGAAGCCATGGTAATTACGTGTTCTTTTTGAGATAGATTTGGTCGTAAAGCTCAGAGGCCAAGTTGAATAACAGATGCAGATTGATGTATCACTTCGATGTGAGGATGGAGGATAGTCGCCGAGGTGGCTCTGTTTAGGGCTGGCTGCGGGGTGAGCGACGATCACAGCCGAGGGACGACTTTCATCGATAGCACTCCGCCGGAGTTACGCGCCATCAAGGTACCGAGCAATGATGCTTGCAATTTTGTTACAATCTGCGTACTATAGTGCTACTGCTTCATCGCTAACGAACAGTATTACTCGCTCGCAGCCATACCCTTCAACAACACAAGCAGACCGTAAGCACCAGGATCTGGTACACCTCTGGTCGCACTCTCATCCAGATACGTGCTCCTTCCGAGCTTAGCCTCGAGGTTTTTTGTGGTTTCCACTCCTTTTTCTGCTTCGTCAAGAGCTTTTGCAACATCTCCAGTCGACTTCAACACCTCGACGAAAGGAATTAGACAGTCCAACATGGTTCTGTCACCAAGTCTTGCTCGCGTGTAGTTCAGCAACTGGTCCAAAGCAACCGACAAAGCTTCAGCTATAGTCTGTGTCGAAGCCAGAGCCGAAGACAGCGAAGTCAGGAAGATGCAGTACAACGCTCCAGATGTGCCTCCCATGTTGACTTCAAGGTCACGAACAAGCTCGCTTAGTGTCTGAGGCAGCTCGGAAAGATCCTTGTTTGCAATGAACTTGAGAACTTGTTTTGCGCCGTCGCGGAGAGTGTAGCCGCAATCGCCATCACCAACAATTTCATCATATCGAGTGATGGTCGCTTCTTCCTTGATCACTGCGTCACAGCCATTTTCGATGCGGCTGCGGACTGCGTGGTCATTGAATCTCATAAATCGCGAGTCGACCTTGGTCAAATTGCTGCCCTCCATGGCTTCATCGGCGAGGGGGTTCGTCGGTTCAGATTGAGCTTCCAAATCTTGCGTAAGAAGTGGACAGGCTGATATCGAGAATCCTCTTGCAAGATCTGTATGTTGCAAAAGCGTTGAAGTGGACAAGCGGTAGGATAAGCCTGCTTCTCCTGGTAACAGTCAGCAAGTGGATCGCGATCAAGGTCGTATCAGACTCACTGAGGTAGGTGGCAATCTCCAACCCAAGATTATAGTTCTCCAAGCGCGACAGACCATTGATGTCTGAGTAATGTACGGAGTGGGTAACACCATATTTCTGCTCGGAATGTGATTGCAGGACTTGCTCAAGTGCCTCTGCAATGGCGTGTCTTGCTTCTTCGTACCCACTAGAGTCTCTTGCAGTCAGCGATGTGGCCGGTCGGCCGTCTTCTTTATCCGTCTGGAACGTTAAGGTCACAGCTGTCGAATTGTCGAGGAAGGTCTGCAAGACTTTGGTGGTCGCATCGAGGGATGACCTGCAAACTCGTTAGTCATTGTCTCGCAAGCTTGCCTCGAATACTTGTTCACCTTGTCGTCTCTGTAGCAGCACCAAGAACATGGATCAAATGATCTAATTCCAAGTCATTCTTGAGCTCTACCTCCACCACCTCGTCCGCAACCTTTGTTAACTTCTTCTGCTTGCCGGATCTGAGAATGACTATGCCAGCTTGTTGCTGGTGCCCAGCCTCGTCAATTGCTCCAGCAAGCTCTTTACTAGAAACTACACTCTCACTATCGCTACGTACAGCAACAGCGGTGATGTGCTTGTCGGAAAGCAATTTGCTCGAGAAGTTGCCAGCTTTTCCAACGACTACTACTCTGACGTATTTATCATTGGCAAGTGTCTGGTCCACCAACACCGTCTGGCCTGATGTGGTCTCGACTACCTTGATAGAGGGGCGAATCAAAGGGTACAGTGTATTCCATCTTGAAGTGTTCTTAGCATCCAGCTGTTCCTTCGCAAAAGGGATTGTCTGTTCGACAACGACTGCCATGTCGAATGGTGGGGTAAAATGCGGGGTCGGTATGATGTTCTCTTGGAGGTTTCTGTCCACGACAATGAGAGGTTATTGCGCCAATGTATAAGAAGTGAGTACGTATGGTCTGATCAAGGACTTGGGGCCTAGTCTGCTTTTCTCTGCTGCTCAGCGATCCAAGTCGACATCAGCCCTTCCGAGAGCCGTGTCCTCTGTAGCGAGGAGCGGCATTTCCCCCGGGATTGAGCAAGCTCCAGATCTTGCCTGTTTGGGTAATCCGAAAATGATTCCCCGCACCGAATCTTCGGCGATCAGGCCGATTGTTGTCGTTCTTCTCGGCGATGCTGATTGTTCTCCACCGAGAGATGGCTTGTTCGGGGTGGGATGCATCAATTGGGCAAGTCCGAGGTCATGTCATGGTGCTCTCGAGCTGTGTACATGATGAGCTAGTCTCGCAGTCATTCGCCGTCAGTTCCATTGATCATCCTGACCTGTACTCGTCGTATAGACAACTACTTGCATAATCGACTAGGACGCTGTTCGGTATCAACTTACACTATGGCGGCCACACATCAAGTTACTCCAGCTGTGAAAGAAACATTCCACTTCATCAACAAGCCAGAAGGTACAGCCTATAAGTTCGTTGGATCGTGCAGCTAGCCTGACTATGAACAGATGCCATCAACGAAGCACTGGCAGGCTTGACCCATGTCCATCCGAACCTCTCATACAACCCACCCTACAAGATACTATACCGTTCCGACCTAGGAACATTCCGCAACAAATATGTGACAACAATCGGCTTCAGCGGAGGTGGTCATGAACCCATGTTTGGTGGCTTCGTAGGACCCAACTATCTTTCCGCCTACGTGAGCGGCAACATCTTCGCCTCGCCGACCGCAGCCCAGATCTATGAGGCTATCAGAATGTGTCGACCCACCGATGGATCAGAAAGTAAGGGCACATTGATCGTCTGTGGCAACTACACAGGTGATATCCTGAATGCTGGGTTGGCCATCACAAGAGCACAAGCGAGTGGATACAAGGTTAGGTTTGTACCTGTGGGCGACGATGTCGCAGTTGGTAGAAAGAAGGGTGGAAAGGTCGGTCGCAGAGGACTGAGTGGTCATCTCATGGCTTTGAAGAGTGCATGTGCGCTCGCCGCCAAAGGAGAGACGCTTGAACGCGTGACTGAGGTCATGGAGTACGTCGCTGCAAACGTCGGTACTGTGGGAGTTGCCTTCGACCGGTAAGTCGTCGTACCCTTGTCTGAGATGAATCATAATTGACGGAAATCAGTGTGGCATTGCCAAACGCTACACTGACCGACTTGCAAACTCTACCACCAGCGACCATCGAACTAGGCATGGGTGCACATGGCGAGCCTGGTCTGCGACAACTTAATCCCATTCCCTCCCCCGAGTCACTCACAGCCCAGATGCTTGACCTACTCCTTGACATCTCCGACTCCGATCGGGCCTTTATCCCTTTCTCCTCGTCCACATCTCCCGAGAAAGACAACGAAGTCGTGATTCTACTCAACTCCCTCGGTAGCACTAGCGATGAAGTGCTCGCTCGATTTGCAGAGATAGCCACCACCGATCTGGCGAAACGTGGATTCGTAGTCAAGAGACTCACGCTGGGTCCTTTGGTTACTAGTTTGAAGATGAGTGGGTTTGGTATCACAGTCTGGCGGTTGCCGCCTGTGAGTGGAGAAACGATGAGTAGGACCGAAGCTTTAGAGCTGTGGGATACGAAGGTTGATGTTGCTGCCTGGAGACAGTAGGCTAGGGTCGGGATTGTGTATGTTGAACCAGCCACTACATCTTCCATAGTGCTTGCGATCAATTGCAATACTCAAACACTCTTTGACCCTGTACAGACAACGGAATCGCAGGAACGCTATAGAATCATATAGAAATGCGACACGACTTGTAGTTAATGTTGGTTCAAGATCAGATAAGCCAATTGACCGGTCAAGCAAGCCAAGCGCTCGTAATTTGGAGTCACAATCCTTCCGCTTTGCGCGGTCGGACATGGACACATCTATCTCACCGAATTCAACAATGCTTCATAATATCGTGCCCGAGGTTCAACGCGATTGGTCCGAGAGTTTGTAAGCCATTGCGTCTGCTTGGTCACGGTCGAACACCTTCCACCACAAGCCCCTTGGATATACCAAAACATACGCATTATATAAGACTAGAATACCTCAAGTTGTTTGAACTCAATTCATCACAGCTACTTCGATTTCAAAATCACCACAACAGCCTTCGAGACTCAACTCCCATACCATTTCTTCAAATCAAAAGAAGTCGATATGTCATACACTGTTCTCATCTCCGGCGCCAACAGCGGCCTTGGTCTGTCCCTACTGGAAAAGTACCTCAGTCGTGCAAACACTATCGTCGTAGCCACCGTTCGCGATCCTTCCAAACAACAGGCTCTCAACGACATCTCCAAAGCATCCGGCTCCAAACTCATCATCGTCAAAGTAGAATCCACATCCGATACGGACTGTCTCGAGGCCATCTCTACCATCAAAGATCAAGGCATCAACCACCTCGACGTTGTTATTGCAAATGCAGGATACTACACTCCACCCGCCGATCCCAAGGTCGCAAAGATCAATGCTACCGATCTTCTTGATCATGTAAACGTCAATACCGCAGGACCCATCAGATTGTTCCAAGCTTCTTTGCCTTTGCTTCAGAAGGCCGAGAAACCTATCTTTGCTTACATGTCTTCGTTGGCAGGGTCCATTACCGCAACTGGAGAGGTCCCGTTCTCCACTGGTGTTTATGGTGCCTCGAAGGCGGCTTCGAACTTTTTGGTCCGTAGAGCTCATGCGGAGAATCCTGAGTTGATCATTTTTGCTATGCATCCTGGGTATGTGCCTGCTTCCCTTTCTCTTGAGTTGACAAATCCTTGCTGATAGATGTAACAGAGCTGTTGCCACCAAAGGCGCACTCAAGGTTGTTGATAGCATGGGAATGGCAGACATGGTTGATAATCCCGACGTCTTCACTACCCTTGAGAAGAGTACGCTCGGAATGGTTGAGAGGGTGAGTCTGGCTTCGTCGCAAAACTGGAATGTATTGCATACTAATGATGCTAGATCGATACTGCAACCAGAGAAGGAACTTCGGGCAAGTTCTTGTCTTTTGACGGCTCGGAATTGCCATGGTAGATGCGATTAGTGCCCTTGGTTGAGTTTGTATAGCTTGAGCATAGATGATGTAGTCTGAGTTCTGACTTGTTGCTTTGATAGTAATCTAGAGTATAAGTATGCCATGTTCGGTCTGTTCCTGACTTACAATTCCCTCAAAGTATATACATCGATGAGGTAGCTGTGATGAGAAATATAGTCTCTTGATACAAGCTTGATCGTACGCCTGATCGGCCGCAGGGAACATAGCTTCTCAATCGAGATACTTCTGCCTTTTTCGTTCGATGGATTTGGCTCTGGCGGTGACATCGTAGCTGTCGTAACGGGAGAGTGTTATAACGCGTTGAGTTGATCTGGTGAGCGCGCAGACGCAGCGATGTGCTGACTAATCAAGATATAGCCTTTGGCTGGTTGGACAACCCTGGCACGAGAAGCAGATCTATTCTGATCTACGAACACAGGTCGTGTGCTCATTTTGCTGGCCATGATACATACCGATACTCTATATGAGATCATTGGGATAGTATTCGGCAGCATCGACTTAGTGTTGTTTCTCACGGTCGTTGTTGAATAATCTTCCAAAATCAGATGTGAATTTGGTCCATCCACACGGGAGACAACCCCAACAAACGAGGAAGGATATAAGGTAACATATGGAGAGCTACATTTGATATTTAAGATTGACGACGGCTCGGGACCGAATATCCTTCTAAAGCTTCTCCGACCTTTGGGTATCTATATTTCGAGACTCTAAAACGCAACACCACTCTTCTTGGCGCCGGGGTACTTCATGAGCAGGCCAGAAAGCAGATCTTTCCCATCCATCTCCATGTCCTTGAATGCGGGACAGCTAAGACTCAACAGTGGGTCAAGGACAGCGTCACTGACAAGTTTCAGTGGAGCCTCGAGCGTCTTGAAGAGCGAAGACAAAGAGTTGGGCGAGAATGTTTTGACAATCTCGAGCACAAAACAAACGAGGTTGTTTCCCTCAAGAAGCGATACTGCGTTCAGGACACCACCGGTGATGTCCTCGAGGTCTAGCCCGGTGAAGCTGTTGGCTTTTCCAAGATTGCCTCCAATACTGGCCAAGATAGGATATTTGAGGAACCACGCTACAAGATCCAGGTTGAGTTCGATGAGACCATAGTCCATGGGTCGGCGGTACCAGTTGGAGGGAATCTGTTCGTGGCCCTTTCTGTAGACGAGCTGCCCGTTCTCTTCGTAGACGGCATAGAAACTGGCAAAAACGTCCTTCGCTATGGAACGGTCAACTACACTACCCAACAAGACCCAAATGATACACGTGTGGACTTACTCAAGTGACCTCCCATAGGATTCTCTTTGGTATGGTTGCTCAATATACGTCCGGTAAAGGCATATCCAGAGTTGCGAGCAATCATGCCTGTGTATGGGCCATAGTAGAAGTTCGGGTTGATGGATATGCTGTCTTGGAATCGCTTTGCTGCACGTGCGCCAATATCGTCCATAGAGAGAACAACGTCGTCCGAGGAGTTGTAAGCTTCCAAGAACAGCGTCATGTTCATTGTGGAAGCGTCACCAGTCACATATAAGTCATCCCGTGTGTTTGACGAGTCTGACTCAATCCAATTGTGAGCACCATCTAAACCTCTGGGTGTTCCGAGTAGTCCTAACAGATTGCCAAGTAGATTGTTCGACTTCCAGCTCTTGCCACCAATGGAGAAACCAGGATTCAAGGAGAGTGGGTTGCCAACGCCTACCGTACCCATTACTGCGAGGACGGTGACGAGATCGATACCCATACCATACACTGTGACAAGTTAGAGGGGCCACCATGAAGGGCATACCAGCACACATCTGTGCCTTACCTTGATTGACAGCACTGATCACCTCGAAGAACTACTTTTCAGTCAGAAAGCAGACGAGCAACAGAAGTGACACACGTTGACATACCCCGACAACGCCATCACGAGATAGATAGCCATGATTACCTTCACTCTCGTATTAGCTGAAATCGTTTTTCGAAACAAGAGTTTTTGACGTACTCAAAGCGTTAAGCCCTGGACATGGACCTCTTTGGTCGCCTTTGTCAAAGTTTGGGGCCTTGAAAGCGTGTTTTCCAGCCACTACCTGGAATCAGCGATATCAAGACTATGTCTTGCCGGCAACACATACCATCGATGGGTGTGGTCATTGGGTCAAAGAACAGACGCTTCTGCTCCAGACGAAGGAGGTTCTCATGTATATCCTCCGAACTCAAACCATTGCGATGGGTGAGTTTGGCAAAGTTCTCAGCGGTCGGAAAAGAGTGTACAAGGCTGCAGGAAAGGAAAGACAGGGCAAAAGACCCAATTGAAAGAATGGACACCTTCATGGAGAAGGCAAGCAGAATAGGACCTGCAGCTGTGGGGCACGGAAGGACTGTGAGAGGGTTGTGTCAGGAGCCTGGAAAGAATCCCACCGACATCCTGCGTGAGAGCAGTCTCAAGGACGATTAAGGTCTCACATCCCAGGTACACGGCACGGGTTTTCGGCCCACGGCGTTCTCGAGGATGTGAGCTGTCTCATTGGCCAAGATCAGTCATCATACAGGCCAGTCGCTATCATGATTGAGATCGTCCTGGTTGAATGATCAAAGCAATCCCAGGAAGTTAATACAGGATATCCAGGACCCGGGATTGGACATGATTTCGCATGATGGTATCTCGGCATAGGGAAAGACAACTCAGGGGCGTGTCGATTGAACGCGAGGCATGTTTAGCAGTGAGACAGCCTGGGCGTGAGCTTGTGAATTCAAATCATGTGGCCGAGCATGTACCACGCTCCTGTGTATATTGGACCGCATTGATCGATATATCCTGCAAAAGCTCGAGCACTTGAGGATGTCAACAGAAGAGGTTGTGCCGGCCAGATATTGAAAGTGCACGGTGCACACAGCGGCATGCGAACTCCCCGCCCAACATCCGCCACCACTCCCGCCGGTCGTCTAACGAGACACAATCAATTTGTCTGCAACTCATCGACTTAAACCGATTCGCACGAGATCAATATGGATTGAACATCAATATTGGGGTCCCATTAGAAGCTCTGACACCTGTCGTGGCAGCCATGGATCCGAACTTCAACTGGTCGAATTACCCGACCCGCCGCCCCGTATAGCATTTGCATGGACCAATGCTTTATCGCTCGTTGCTCCAATGTTGACGGCAACTGCACGGAGCAGACCACCTCTTGTCTCGAAGAGCTGTTGGAGTTGATGGCACATTCAGACGTAATCCTCTAACTCGCAGACCCTGTGTGGTAGTCTGACTTGACAGCTATGAGGTGGACCTGAAAGTTTTGAGTTGGACCTGCCTGACATGGATTTGATCCTGTTCCCCTGTTCCACAAAGGATTGAGGAGGGTCTTTAACACTCCAAATAAAGCGGGGTCAGTCTAGCGCAAAGATTGGTCCCATCAACACCAGACATATTGTCTTGTACACACTCGGATATATCCTTGGCCATGTCACAAATTCGCCAGACTGCGACTTCATACCCAACCAAATTCAGCAAGCACTGTTGTGATGATACCCAGACCTTCAAGATCTATCAATACGCAGCTCCGGACTCGACCGACCACATATCTCATGGTCCCTGACTCTCAGCTCCTGTATCAGTCCGCGCCGCAGACCTGGAATTGGGTACTCAACAATTAGACTTTCTACACACTTAGATGTGTAGACCTGGTCGACACTGAAAGGGATCCAGTCATTTCTTCAAACCAGAATCTGTCCACGTCCTGCTTCTCGCCCAGTCACCAGTACATTCATTTCTCAGTGGTCTCGTACTGTTCTTTCTTTCGAAGACGGCATAGAAGTTCCGCTAACATGAAGCTTTCTTTCGGCACACTGATGGGTCTGGCTGCCCTGATAACAACAACATATGCTGTCTCCGACGCGTCCTCTGCTCTAGCTGAGGCGCAGGCGTCATATCCAAGGTGTACAGTGAGTACAAACTCAACCTCCGCAAATGTGTCTTGTCTGACAATATTCTGCTGTTAGCTGGGCTGTCTTGCGAAACTCATCCCTCAATCCGACTGTACTCAGACAGACATCAATTGTCTTTGTACCAACGTTCCGCTCAACGCGAAATTGACAGTATGTGTCTTGGAATCATGCAGCACCTATGAGGGCTTGGGTAAGCGACTGATCTCTGCACAATGACCTCCTACTACTTTGCTGACTCGCCTCGCTCAGTGACCAAAAATGTTTCCTCGACCATGTGCGGTGCACCAGTGCGCAATGAGACATTGAAGCCACTTCTTGTTGGTGTCATCGGTGGTGCCATGGCTCTCGTTCTATTCATTTTGCGACTTTGCGCTTGTTTGCCTGTTGGTGGACGTCCAATGGGTTGGGACGATTATGCTATTTGTGTTGCTGTAGCTCTCGGCACCCCTCCGACAGTCTTCTCTGTCCTTTGTAGGTCACACAGCGTAACGATTTCGCATATTTGATCAAGCTAATACGACTCGTTTAGTATCGAAAAATGGTCTTGGGAAAGATATGTGGACTCTCCCGTTGCCCAAGATTGAGAACGTTCTCTTCGTATGCATATATGCTTGCTGAATCCGCGATATCTCCACTGACACGGCGCAGTACTATTATTTGGGCGAAATCTTCTACTTTGCCTCGCTCACTGCGACCAAGATATCAATACTTGCTTTCTTCCTCCGTGTCTTCCCCCAACAAGCCTTCCGCCGGACCGTCTACGTTGTTATGGGAATCTGCGTGGCCTATGGCCTTTCGTTTGTCTTTTCCACTGCATTCCAATGCACTCCAGTCCCATACTCTTGGAAACAACTCGACGACAGCTACCCAGGCTCATGCAACAACATCCATATCCAAGGCTGGATGAGCGCAATCTTCAACATCGTCATCGATCTTATTATCCTCATCCTTCCTCTAAAGGAAATCTACATACTGCAGACCAATCTCAAGAAGAAGTTGATGGTTATGGTCATGTTCTCCCTTGGAATATTGTAAGTCATATCAAATCTTATCTCGTGCCTGCAACTGACTGTTCGTCATCAGTGTCACATTTGTCAGTGTTGTTCGCTTGCACTCATTGATCGTGTTCGCCAACTCCCAAAATATCACCTGTAAGCTACTCGATATACCACCGCTGGATACCCCCATCTGACACTTCGATCTAGGGGATTACAATGATGCAGCATGGTGGAGTACCGTTGAGATTCACGTCGGTATCATCTGCGCATGTCTACCATCAGTTCGAGCCCTCTTCGTATCACTCGGCGCGTCTTCACTTGGAACTACCAGAGCTCACTCCAGAATGACTGGACAACAAGCGTCGCACAACTCAGTCTTGACCAACGGCTCGTTGAGTCAAAACAAGATCAGCACTATAGTCAGTGCGAAGCCCGTCGGGGTCCCAAGGCACGGTGATGAAGAAGATTTTATTCCCCTAGTAAATCTACAGAAGCGCGAAAGATGCCGCACCTGACCATAAGGCAATGCGACATGACTCAAAGGAAAGCACCACACAAAGTCGCATCCCGCGAAATAGCTTCAAGAGTTGGACTTGTATCAGACCACAAGAGCGACCTCGGGTCAACACTACAAAGCATCTATCCACCGGCCGAGCATGATCAAGATTCTTCCTATCGTCAACGATCAAGACAGAACTAGGCGACTGGCCGTTCTCTTGTATGAGTGCTCACGAGGGCTCAGTCGATGGAGCGTGCATCCAAGAAGCTACGAAGAAAGCCTTCTAGACCGGACTGATTATACATGGTAA
The DNA here is from genome assembly GCA_024195465.1 of Aureobasidium sp. EXF-8845. Lineage (NCBI taxonomy): Eukaryota > Fungi > Ascomycota > Dothideomycetes > Dothideales > Saccotheciaceae > Aureobasidium > Aureobasidium sp. EXF-8845. The sequence continues at coordinate 15,374 of SWBH01000034.1, read as the reverse complement.
CACTTCTACCATAAGCCTTTATCCAGGGCGGTTGGTGTTGACAGCTATCTTGAACCTACTGTGGATGTCAAGTGACAACAAACCACACAACACGTATAAATGTCGCCAGTGCATTGACATCCGCATCCTAATCCTGATAGAGTTATACTTCAGAAACGTGATATCCCCCTTGATCATGAGGTCTTCAAGCGGTAAGGTCATGGTCCCGGTACCAGACTTTGAAGCAGTTTCATGTATTCATACCACCACCAAGATGGGAGCTATGATATAGTATAACAACGCGGCAATGCTATATCAGGAGATCAGGCCGCAGATCTAGGCGCTGGGATAGACAAGCCCGATAGTACTGAGTCGAGAAGCCTGACAAGGTGGGAAGCCCAGCGCGGGCCTTCTGTTACTTGGGGCTATTGACATGAACATGACTCGTAGGTCTCTAAGCAGCGACCAAGAGTTTAAAGTATTAAGGTCGGGCTGTCAATCAACCCCAGACGAATTGACGTTGACCACGGCAAATGATCGGCACTCAATATGGACGGCCACTAGCAGGGAATCTTCCCTCCAACTCCTCACCACATTCATCAATCTTGAAGCCTCTATGCCTAAACCATCATGGAGGTCCACAGACTTGATTAACTTGTGTTGACAGATGTATATATCACCTCCTTCGTGGATTGAGATCATCCAGATTCCCAATGCATAATTGGCTCTCGATCAAGATGGACCGAGCCAGGCGTGCCATAAAACGCAGACACGAACTGACATCAATTTAAGCTGCCACTCGCTGAGTACCGAGGGTCTTTTGGACGACTATATCAGCTTGTAGGTTCCTCTTTGTATCTGATATTCTATTCTCCATTCACAAGGATCTCATTCAGTCATTCATTCATTTCCAACCCACTGTATCTCTCGCGTCCGTTCCTTCTTTGGCCCAGCTGTCATTCACGAGTGGTCTCGTCAAATACTCCTGCCAAACTTTTTTCTCCATATCAATCTTACATCTTAATATTCAATGATGAGGGTCCTCAGCACCATCGTTGTGTGTGCAGCAGGTGCCAACGCGTAAGTTGAATATCGAGCACTCAATTCTCAATGCTGAGCACTCACACACGACAGGTTTGAGTGGACATGGCCGAAGCTATCAAACGATCCTCAATTTCCTCCCAATGGTTACAACTATCCCACTCAAGGACCTGTAGCCAATTCGACCTACGAATACATCGTCGTTGGCTCTGGTCCCGGTGGTTCTCCTCTTGCAGCTCGTCTCGCTCTTGCCGGCCACAGCGTTTTGCTCATTGATGCAGGTGAGGACCACGGGACTGACAGACAAGTTCAAGTGCCAGCTCTGCACCCATACGCTAGCACATACCATCCCATCCAATGGGACTTCTTCGTTGACCATTATGCCGACGAGGAGCAAGCTAAGCGTGACTCCAAGATGACATATCTTACTCCATCTGGCGAGTACTACTCTGGTCTCAATCCTCCCGAAGGTTCCGTAAGAAAGGGTGTTCTTTATCCCAGAACTGGAGCTCTTGGTGGTTGCGCACAGCACAATGCCTTGGTGACTATCCTTCCTACCGAGAAGGACTGGAACGACATCGCAGCTATGACCGGCGATCAGTCTTGGGTTGCCAGTAACATGCGCAAGTACTTCCAGAAGCTCGAGCGTAACCGTTACTTGCCAAGCAGTATCGTCGGCCACGGTTATGGTGGTTGGTTGGAGACCCGCGTCACTCCTGTCCTTCTCATCGCCGAGGACTTGAAGGTCTTGTCGCTCGTCACTGCCGCTGCTACTGCTATGGGTAGAGGTTTGATCGGTGGTCTTTTGCACACCGTCACAGGTCTTGCTGAGGTAAGTCCGCTTAGTTCTATGCACATGTTGAAATCATACTAACCCCTGGATTCAGATTCTGACTCTTGATATCAATAACCCTAGCAAGTCACGCGATAATGACGAACTTATCTACCAGATTCCTTTGTCCATGGACGGGGATTACGTACGCAGCTCTCCTCGCGACTTTGTGCTCCAAGTCGCTGGAACAACCAACAAGGACGGTTCCAAGAAGTACAAGCTTGACATTGCCCTCAACACCCTCGTAACCAAGGTCAACTTTGACACCTCCAACACCAAGCCCAAGGCGACCGGTGTCGACTACCTCTTCGGTCAGAGCTTGTACCGTGCGGATCCTCGTTCTGGAACTGAGGATGGTGGTATTGCTGGAACCGTTCATGCTAGCCGCGAAGTCATTGTCTCTGGCGGTGCTTTCAACACTCCTCAAATTTTGAAGTTGAGTGGCATTGGACCTGCACAAGAGCTTGAATCCCACGGTATTGAAGTCATCAAGAATCTTCCCGGTGTCGGCGGCAACATGCAGGACAGATACGAGGTCGGTGTCGTCGGCAAGGCTCCAACCGAGTTCTCTCTTCTCAAGAAGTGCACATTCCTCGAGGGTGACGATCCCTGCTACAAGAACTGGAAGAACAATGTTGGCGCTCTCAAGGGTGGCTACACTACCAACGGTATTGCCTTTGGCTTTCTCCATCACTCCTCGGTCTCTGAAAGCGACCCTGATCTTTTCCTTGGTGGTGTTCCTGCCTACTTCAATGGTTACTTCCCTGGCTACTCTGCTCACGCCACACAAGATCTCAGTATCTGGACTTGGCTCACGCTCAAGGCTCACTCACGTAACAATGCCGGCACAGTCAACTTGACATCATCGAACCCTCGTGATACTCCCAAGATCGTCTTCCGCTCTCTTGGTGAGGGTGTTGGTGGCGACAAAGATCTCCAAGCCATCTATGAAGGTGTCCAGCACGGTATCAAGGCTTTCCAAGATCTCATTCCTCTCGACGGCAAGTTCAAGCGCGTCTGGCCTCCCGCTGACGTCTCCTCTGAGGAGGACCTGAAGCAATTCATTAAGGATGAAGCTTGGGGCCATCACGCCTCTTGCACTGCTCCTATTGGTGCTGATGACGACCCGATGGCTGTTCTTGACAGCCAGTTCCGTGTTCGTGGTGTTGATGGTCTGCGTGTTGTGGATGCTTCGATCTTCCCCAAAATTCCTGGCATGTACATCGCTCTTCCTATCTACATGGTCAGTGAGAAGGCCGCCGATGTCATTATTGCATCTGCCGCTGCCCCTGCCGCTTCCTCATAGGGAGAATGTCAAGTAGATAAGATAGCAATCGTGTTTACTGATAGTCTAATCATCCACGCTTTTTCAGTCCATCTTCTGTTCATCCCTTAGACGATTGGTGTGTTATGCTGTCCGTTCGATCCGCCGTCAGTACACAACACCACTCATTGGGAATCCACGCCTGATGTTCAAACAGCTGCTTCTGATCTGCGTTGATTTGAACCTCATAAGACAGCTAAATCCATAACCACCCTAGCCCGTTTCCGCCGTAAACGACCTGAAAAGCGATGTTCATGTCTCGCACAAACATCGAATTGGGTAATGACTTAACAGCGATATATCGAGAGTACCTTGGTACCGAGTGTTGTCTCGAAACTTAGTAGTCCGGTGGAGTTCGGCCGAGTTTAGAGTGCCTCGTATATCAGAGAGTATCACTCCACACTCCGGATAGTGCCAATCTATACCACAGCCACAGTTGCAGATCGCAATGGCGTCTGATGTGATATATGGACCCTATCTAGAGGATACTGTGCTAACTCATCCGAACTAATCCATCAGGTTAAAGCTGGTACGCTTGAAGATAGAATCGCCTCGACCATCCTGACTTTGTTCCTGAGCACTATCAATTCTGGTCCAGCAATTTGCCGGTCCCATAATGTACCCTGGAGATAAGTAAATTCACACTCAGGCGATAGTTGATGAGAATGTAATGTAAGACAAGCCCAGATGTGGCAGGAAATGAGCATAGGACAGAGGAGAATTGATCGACAAGTATGGACTGAGTCAAGCAGAAATCATTTGATAGTATGGCTTCTCATAACAGATGACTCCTCCTATCCGTCGTCTGATACCTACTCATTTCATGCCAAAGAAACGCAGATATGATCTACAATCAGGAGAACGTTGCTGATATTCCCAGCGTGGACCTCTTGACTTTTTTGTTTGGTATGATTTGCACTTGCAGTTCATGTGATATATGTAGCTGATGACCGATCGCCAGAGTCCGAGCACTGTGCAGCGAAAGAAGACACGCCGTTGTACGCAGAAGCCAGTGATCCCACCAAAGTCATCACCAAATTCCAAGCGCGGACTCTCACTCGTAAGATTGCATACTTCTTGCGTGATGAGTATTCCATCGGAGAACATGGGCCTGGCAAGGATGTGGTAGCTACTGTATCTACAGGCCATCACGCACTTGCATGCCTCTTCTTCGGAGTGGTTGCTGCTGAGGGTATCTATTCTGCTGCAAGCCCAGGCGCCTCGGTCGAGGAACTTGTGAGACAATTGGAAGATGGGCCAGCGAAGGTTCTTGTCTGCAGTGCGGATATCAAGTATCTTGCAGAAGCTGCTGCAGATATCGTCAGATTGCCAAAACGAAACATTCTCGTATTCGAGTCCACGCCGCAGATAAAGTTGGAAAGTTTTGATGGAAGTGTTCGTTGCAACTTTGAGGGAGAGCTTCAATGGAAGAGAATAACAGACACCACCGAACTTGAGCATAGCAAAATTTGCATGCTTTACTCGTCCGGAACTACGGGTCTTCCTAAGGGAGTGTTGATCTCGCATCAGAACATGGTGGCAGAAGCGTTTCTTCCAGCTTTCATCAACAGACCCATCTGGCGAGACTGGGCAGCAGCTGGAAAGCCTTTCGAATTACGCACTCTGGCACATCTTCCCACTGCTCACGTCTCAGGCGTGCAAGGATACTTTATCAACGCCTTCTACGATGGTGGACTCGTGTACTGGATGTCATCTTTCGACTTTGGTGCCTTCTCGAAGTACAACGTGCAGTACAAGATTACCACATTCTTCAGTCTACCCAAAATCTATCTTGGGTTGGCCAAGCATCCGGCGGTTACTGATCAGCTGAAATCACTACGGATCGCCTATTCTGGAGCCACTCCTTTAAACAAAAGAGTCTATCATTGTGCAAAGTTCGGTGGCGATGGAGAAGATAGAACACTGCTTAGTCAGACTTGGGGTGCGAGTGAAACCACTGGTGCAGTTACCCATGTCTCTCCTGCTAAGAGAGATATGTCGGGGAGTGTAGGTGAACTGCTTCCAAACATGTTGATGAGGTATGTCGAGGTGTGTTCTCGAGCGTAGAGATTCAGCTGATTGAGTGTACCAGGCTGGTCGACGAGAACGACAAGGACGTGCCTGTTGGGGAGCCTGGCGAGGCACTTCTCAAGGGCCCACTAATCACAAAGGGTTACCACCACAACTCCTCGGCGAACGCAACAGCTTTCACTAAGGATGGTTGGTATCGTACAGGCGATATGATGCAGTTTGGAGAAGACAAGCAGCTTCTATACGTAGTCGGCCGCACAAAGGTAAGTTGACTCCATCGCCCTAACACGCGATCATACACTGATGAACCGCTCACAGGAGATCATCAACCATAACGGACTGAAAGTTGCACCCGCCGAGTTGGAAGCAGTCCTGTGTGAACACCCGCACGTCGCCGACGCGGCTGTGATCGGAGTTACAGCTCAGGATACAGAGGTCCCACGCGCAGTCGTTGCACTTCACCCCGGTGTTGAAGAATGTCAACAGACCGTAGAGGACATACAAGCTTATATCAAGCAGCGATTGTCGAATCACAAGCAGCTGCGCGGCGGCGTGGTTTTCGTAAAAATCGTACCCCGGCTCCTGTCTGGAAAAGTATGGCGGGCCAAGTTGGAGGAGATAGTTGCCAACAATACATAGAGCTATGGCATCGCTCTGATGATATCAAACGATCAATCACCATTACCACTCGTCATACTTGATGATATCGTTATCACCTATAAGTGTCATCCACTGAGATTGTAGCTTCTGGTTCATGCGCCAATCACGAGGAGCCTGCCACTTCAGTTGTCTGACTCCGCTTTTGTCAGTTGTATTACTCGAACTCAGGTCATTCGCAGTCCGGTACTCAAATCCCAATCGTCGAGACCGCTGATTCGTTATTCCGCTGGAACTAATCTCGAGGCCGACTCTCATGTGTCTTAACATCGGCATCTGAGATGCTGCACTCGCGGCCGCCAGAAACAAGGCTTCGAGCTCTAGGGTAGGTTTGGTGCGGAACTTTGAAGACGATGGTTCATCGCCGTTGAGACGCTCGTCACGTTTCTCATCTTCATAGCCGTAACTGTCTGGTGGCAATTGGTCCGACTCGAAGAACGAATCGCTGGAATCGTAGCTCGACGAGGAGGCTCCGCTTCGATATCCATGCTCATCGTCGTTATCGATCCATGGCAGAATAGAAGTCTCGCAAGTGCAATCCGATTGGCCTGGGGCTACCACCAACATTGAGCTTCTTCAATGCAACGAACAGATCGGCTAAGGCTTTGCTCAGTACCTGGTCGTTGATTAGCCTATCTGCCTGTCTCTCAAACCGTCCGCACACGTGGTCGTTGTAGCTGGGAAGATTGACGCTGAAATCCACATGTCTGACGGCTAGACGGCGATACTTGTATGTCGATTCGAGTACTGCTGAATTGAAAAGATTTAATTCATCGTTGACCAGAGTCAAATGCGAGGATGTATGATGCTCTATCGTGTGCTGCCATGCTCGGGATATCGTGGCGTACTCTGCAGCCTGATCTTGTTGAGCGAGGATCAGAAGGCTTATTCGACCTAAGAGCTCAGGCGGCAGCGTATCAAATGACATATTGACTCCGGAGGTAAATCTGTACAGTGTGTCTAGTATGAAAATGGTGATCAAGAAATGGAGGTGACTGAATCATCGGTTGAACAGGGGCTAATATCGGCTTTTCTTTGACAAAGCTTTTGTCGCAAGGGAGTTTCAGCTTGTTCAAACAACAACACCAGAAGACACCAACGATTTGATCTTTGACAAACTTCGTCGTCCAATCCAGTGACGCGGTTGCGATAGTGAAAACTCGTCGGTCTTCAGCCCATTCATGTGATCCGATTTCCTGATTGATCAAGATCCTTCAATTGCTTCGCCCCGCTGCTGCCTAGACGCCTCGATCACCGTGAGTATATGATTGATAACAGCGGCTAGCTGCTTCGAATCAAAAGGACCAACTCCATCCGCTCTGTACATCTGCTTGTCATACAGCAAGAGCGGATGCTAGTCGACAGATAATGAACCCAATTCTAAAGATACAAATCACCAATGCGACGGGCGAAACTCTGCTGACCACCATCAAGACCCGATATGAATCTCTTGATCAGATGATTCTATCCCTCGCAGTCAAAGTCATAGATCCTCAGGTCATCAGCCTTTCCATCACGAGAACCGATGCCGGTCTTGACTTTAACTTCGTTTCGAGAGATAGCTCTTTGGTCGCTGCTCGTATCCTCGTATACGGTGCTGAGTTTGCCATGGAAACAGAAACAACTTGATCTGAGACAACTAAATCCAGACTTCTCGACTCGAAACAGCAAAGACGCACGCAACTCAAGCGTGCGGTCTTTGCATTCACAAAACTTTCTGCATCTCCACATGTCTTGCAAACATCCTCTTGAGCGCAAATCCGGCGGCCTCGAAATGCTTCACCTCGAGATACACCTGCGCGCTCAATCTCACCAAGAACCTTCCCTCGTACTCATACGCATTGACCGCAATCTTCTGCCCCAAGTTCAATGATTTATTGATCCTTTCCGCAAGGTCTCGGATGAGTGGACCTTGTGCATTGACAGGCAGACGAATGTTTGTCATGGCACAATCTCCGAGTGTAGACTCTTCATTGTCCATGACTTCCGTACTTAACATCTCTGCCACTAGACGGCCACCTCTGCGCGCAAGATCTTTGTTGTAGCTGATGATTGCTTCTTCGCCAGTCTTATTGCCCCAAGTGATACGCCTGCGCCACTCCAAAGCTGCAGGTATGCAAAGATATGGCGTATCGTCACTAGTAGCTACAGCCGCGAAATTTGCGACGAAGTTGTTGGTCTTGGATGCTGGGTCTTCCTTCGAGAAGTTGAAACCGGTAGGAATGGTTGAGCGGATGAGGTGTTGGTTATGCACTGGTATGTATAGAACCGCGCAACCTCGGGGGGTAAAAAGCCATTTGTGACAATTGCTCACGAAGAAGTCTGGATCGAGTTTGGTGAGGTTGATAGGGAGCTGGCCAACTCCGTGGGCACCGTCGATACATGAAAGGACCCCTCGAACTTTGCAGATATCAGTAAGACGTTCGAACGGCATGCGGACGGCTGGCAGAGAGGTTATCGTATCGAATATCGCGAGTCGGGCGTTCTTCCCGTCTTGCGAGATTGTTTCCAGCATTTCTTCGAAGTCATTGCAGATCTTGTCGTCTGAGAGAGGAAGAATGTGCTCGATCTTGTAGATGCTGAACTCGTTCGTTTCTGTCAGATAATCCAATGTGTTCATGAATGCTGGATATATTGTTGAGAAGCATATCACAGCATCGTGTTCACCGAAGACCATGTTCCGTAAGACTGTATCAATGCCGGTGCTTGCGTTGGGCACAAGGACGCAAGTTTCCAGTGGCGCATGCACGTAGTCTGCTATAGCTTGTCTCGCTTCATGGAGTAAGTGAGTACGGAACTCATATCGGACGAATGTATCCGGTCTCGCCTCTGCTCGTTCCTGATACTTGCGGAGTACTGATCTGACCTCGAGGGGATATGTGCCGTAGGAGCCTGAATAAATCAGTCACAAAGCAGAGTATTGTGTTGATCAAGCTGACCATGATTGAGGTTGATATACCCTGCATCGAAAGCAAAATGCTTGGCTGCTTCTTCACCACACTCTATCGTCTGTAAAGAAGGAATTTCTGTTGCCATTTGGATTGTGGTAGATGATGAGACCTGAGAAACTTTGGAAAATGTTGTGAGATTGACTCCTGGGAATCGAGTTCCCTGGACCAGTCAGTCATAGCATCGTCTGTAGAGGCTCATATATCTCATCTAGTGATTATTTTCTGCTATGTCAAAGTGTCATAACGAAGATTGCCTCCATTCGGACACCGCATATCCAACGCCAGAGCTTCGTTGCCCAGGAGACACAACGACCCCGCGTCAGCAAAAACATCGAGAAACAAACTTTGGACCCTCAATTCAATGCATACCACCTGGGTGATCATCATTTAAGGGGAATTGCCTGAGCTATGAGAGTATAGCCAATCGTATCACATGTCCTGACATACGAGAAGACAGCGTGACTCAGAATCATAGTTGCTGCCTACGTGACAATATCCCGACAGGGCACATTCGCGAATCATTCCTGCCCCACTCTGTACAGTGATTATCACGACTGCTATAAGTATCGTGCTGACACCAGATTACAAGTTCGAATATTCTGTATACGACTGAAATTTCCCACTCCTTGGAGAATCATCTTGACACCAAGTTTACTGTCTGAGTACACGACTGAACTACTCATCACTATGACCACTATCAAAAACGTCGCCATCTTGGGCGTAAGACCTTCTCAAATCCCCAGACTACCAAGGACTGACAAAATATTAACCCATAGGCTTCGGGCAACTTCGGCACCCCCATAACAGCAGCCCTTATATCCGCAAATTTCAATGTCACAATCATCTCCCGCACGACATCCACAACAACCCACCCTGTATCAATCCCCATAATCCGCATAGACTACACCCTCGACGCCTTGACCAAAGCTTTCACAAACCAAGATGCTGTAGTCTGTGTCGTAGGACCCGGTGGCATCTCCCTCCAAAGGATCTTCGTAGACGCAGCTGTAGCGGCAGGTGTATCCCGCTTCATCGTCGATGATTTCGGCTGGGGACTCACGACTAAGGGCTTTCCTGAGTTTAGTACTATCCATGCATCAAGAAGGGAAGGATGGGATTATGCAGCTAAGAAAGCAGAGGAAGTCCCAAGTTTTACATGGACAGGGCTAAGCACTGGAAATCCTATCGATTGGGTGAGTGAATGACAGTTCCTTGTGATGTGGTTGTAGTTGACAAGTGACAGGCAATGAAGAAATTCTCCATGATGGGGTTTGATGTAGAAAATCACCAAGCAACCATCTACGACTCAGGAACCGAAAAGTTTACAGGAACAACACTTCCAGGAATCGGACAAGCTGTAGTGGGCACACTCCGCAACCCCTCAGTAACAGCAAACCGATTCCTCGCTGTTCAAAGTATCTGCACAAACCAAAACGAACTACTTTCCGCTCTCGAGACAGCTACAGGAAAACAGTGGAGGGTGAAGAGACAGACGACTGAGGAATTGATTCGTAGTGGAAAAGAAGATTATAGCAACGAATTTGGGATGTGGAGGTTGAAGTTGGCAGTGGCGACTTTGTATGATGTTGGACAGGGTAGGGGTATGGTTGCTAAGACCAGGGAAGAGTCTGATGCGGATATCTTGGGTGTGGAGGAGGAAAGTGCTAGAGCCGTTGTCGCGAAGCTGCTGCAGTGAATGAACAATCACAGTCCCAGCCTAAGTAGTGTTCCACGATGCCGTGATTTGTGACCTCTTGAGCATCCCTCATAATCTCAGTCTCGTATTTTGTCCTCAATGCTGTACCCCATACAGACCAAGACGATGAGGCTTGATCATAACATCCATGCATTCCCTTAACTCAACATCATGACTTCTAGCCAACCAAGGATGATCACCTTCCTTGCGATACTTGCATCCCTTATCAGTGAGAAACATGTCGCAGATGGGAGCAACATCATGATGACCATCACAGTACTCGTGGTTGGAGCGGAAGACGCAGAGAACCTGGACTCGTGTAAGCTCTAGGTATAGGAGAAGGATAGGGAAAGAGCGTACATAGCAGACTCGCTTGAGTGCGCACTTCGAGCCATGAGGGCAGGACTTGGAGTTGAGGCTGAAGGGGCAGAAAGTGCTGAGATACCGGAGCTCAGGAAGACGTTTGCGGTCGAGGGTGTCGATAGGATCTTGGGTGGGTGGTGCTTCAACAGCAACCATGATGTGCGATCAAATTTGGGAAAAGGTTGCGGAGGGTCGAAGTTCAAGAGTTACGAGAGAGTCGTAGGTGGAAGTGCGAGAGTTTCTGACGTGGTGATTCAAAAAAAGCAGAAGTTGGAGGTGACACCAGGGCAGACGTATGAGGGATACAAGAGGGATCTTTATGGAAGTGAGCAACATACAAACGGACGATAAGAGGCTGACGAGAATCAACATTCACTTCGCAGTCGTTTCGATCTCCGGGAGATGTCACATTGTGCTTCGTAGATTTACGGTACTCTTCGAGGGGTCAGTGAGGTGGAAAAGAGGGTGGCAAGACTTGTAATCTCTTTCGGTAACGTGATGCGGATGAAGTAGCGACTGTAATGACAAGACCGGCATGCTATGGTAGTATCTCGTGGAAGACAATTCGATCGCGAGATCATTACAGTCTTCGTCAGTAACAACTGGAAGTGGCCACTGGCCATTGAGACATAGCGCGCGCTCGAACGATGAGCAGAGGGTGAACGCAAGCGACCAGAAAAACATAAATTCGTAGCCCAGGGATCGAGCGTCAAGAGAACATTATCAGGTCGATCTCGGGGAGTTGATCGCCCTCCAGAGATTGTGGGCGGTCGTCGTTTTGCAGATCGCGCTCCTTGACTTCGGCAACAGCGCGCGCCTCGACTTGAGCGACGGTGTGCTCTTCGTCTCCGGCAACGGTGGCAACTTCATCGTGCTCAGTGGGAGCACTTTCCACATCGGAAGCCATCCAATCTGCAAAAGCATCGGGCTCGGTAGAAGGTGTAGTGTCGTTCAAGGCGCGATCATCGCGCGGACCATAGGGTGGAATGCCGTTCTGGGCGCGAGCTTCGCGAAGGCCATAAAAACCAAGCTCGTGAGGCACACGCATAGTGCCCATGAACAGTCACGTCTTGTAGTCGTGGTTACGCAAGCATCTGTTCTGGTCTCCTGCATGTTTTCTGGTTCTGGCGCAGCGCGTTCCGTCAAATACCGAATCGCATGTGGGACTGATCTGATGGGAGAACATGCAGTAGTTCCTCGTTTGCAACCGATTTCCTATACGATTGTCAGCCAGCGGCTTCGATAAGTAAGCGTCTGAACTTACCCAACAGATGTGGATTAGCTGACACCTGTCGCTGTGTGGACATTTGCGGATTGCCAGGGTGAGAGGGCAGAATACACTGAGGCGCTGGAGTTTGGTACGATCGTCCTTGCAGAGCTTGTAGAAGGTTTCGGCGCAAATAACAGCGCCAGCTTCGGAAGACGCATTGGCGAATGGGTGAGCGTGGGATTTGTTCTGGAAACTGACAACGGGTTGGGGAGGCGAGGGTGTAGGAGTCACGGCTGGAGAAGTATCCTGGCTGGCGTGAAGACGGCGCAACAGCTTGACGAAATCGCTGGCATTCTCTTGAGTAACAGTGCCGCAGAGAACGCGGATCTGGGCATCGGGAAGAGCAAGATCGCGAGCCAGTACCATAAGGTCAAATAGCATTTCGCGAGTGACGGCGCCTGACAAGCTAGAAGAATCGGTGGTGGAAGGCATGTTTGGCGAGGTTGAAATCGCTTGTTTTGAGGATAGATGGCGCGGGAACAAGACAGTACCAGTTCGCCAGGTACAGAGCGTTTGTCCTCGAGCTTGTTGGCTCGATACACACACGTTGTGTAGGACTCGCTCTGGACGAGAAGGGAAAAGTAAAGGTTGCGCGCTGAGAAGAGAGGTATGAAAGTGACGAACAAGGAGAATCTATTCGTTAAAAACGCTGTGCTGAGTGCGACGCGTCAACGCGGGTGTTTGCATATGCATACCAGCGCGCTGGATCTAGAGCTTGCAGTGTAGCACGATTGAGGTTACACAAGACCTCGTATGGGTGGGAGATGCCTCTTCATCCAGATTGGCGAAGCTCCTTGACTTGGTTCTTGCTACACCGGCATACATTCTTCTTTAGGACTTACGAGACTGAGAAGCCATGTCGCTCGTTACTGGAGCGTTGCTATACTGCTGTACTTGAGTGCAGAAGATGGGTCGGAGATTGGGATGGACCAAAATGGATGATGAGAGGATGAGAGGATGGTCGACATCATGTACACGTCATGACCACTGGGGTACTAAAGAGCTTCATAACGTACCTGCAGGCATCATCTTTAACATTACACTCCCAAGTCTTCCTCCAGAAACTCACAAATAACTCAGCAATTCAACAAGATGTCAATCATGAGAAACTCCATCATGCGCAGCAGCCGCATCAGCATTTCGCGACCTCTGCGTCCTGCAACCTGTAAGTCTCGAGCGAAATCGATGAGCAGAACAGCTTGGGCGACCACTAAGACTTTCTTAGTCATCCGCAGCTACGCCAACAAGCAAAACATGGACTCATCAGCAGGACAAGCCAGTCCCGGCACAGGCCCTAACGTGGGCAATCCCGTCAGCTCAAGCGCAGAGTCCAACAACGTCAATCAGTCGCGAGCCACCGACGCAAAGACCGGATCGACCGACAACGCCAGTCTTGCAACACCGGTTAGCAACCCATCAGGATCAGCTACTCAAGGCAGGGGAGAGGACAGTAGCATGCAGGAGGCTTTCAAGCAGGACCCTAATGCTCCTGCAGAAGAGAAGAGGAAGAATGTGGAGAAGATGGGACAGAAGCCTCTTGATCCTGCTGATAAGTAGGAGACTGATGAGAATGATGATGACGATGAGGTTTGTATATTAGTAGCAAAATAGCAAATGCTGCAGGAACATGCATTCGAATGGAAATTTGACTCAATCACTCTCCGTCCGCGACAGTCTTCAAGCTAAAGGTGATTTGAACCAATTGCCAACGTAGACTCAGGTCAGCCTACGATACACAGCTGTGAAGCAAGCATTGAAGGTTCCATTCGGGGAGAGTTCTGACATTAGGGAATCTCAAGCTATCAAAGCAAAAGGCCAGAAGCTCATGGGAGAAAAGAAGCGGCGTGGGGATAAAGTCAGATGCGGAGAGTCGGTGCCAAGTCGACCGACAAGCGCCACTCTGCGCCACGTGCACCTGCGCCGTAGCATCATTGTGCCAACGGGCGGGCATCGAGTGACACAATCAGGGCCGGGGCCTGTCACGTCGGCCTAGCTACGAGTACCATCAAAGTGTCGCTCTCTCTCTTCTCTACCACAACACAAATATCCACAAACACACAAAGATGAAGCTCCTCAGTCTCTTCAGCGTCGCACTTCTCTCAGCCAGCGCATCGGCGCGCAGCCTTAGCTTTGTCGGCAGCGACTCGCAACACGCTCTGGAAGAAGAGTTCCCCGTTCCAGGCGACAACCCTCTGCTCTTCTGCGCCGCCCCTACCGACAACATTCTCGAGATCGAGAAGGTTGATCTGTCTCCCAACCCTCCTTCTGCGTAAGGCTTTCTGTCTGTTATCACCCAACTTGAGTGTTAGAGCTAATGTCTGTGCAGTGGCGTCACTCTGTCCATCAAGGCTTCGGGAGTCTTGTCGCAGGATGTCGAGGAGGGCGCAAAGGTCCACTTGCAAGTCAAGTATGGTTTGATCCGTATCATCAACCAGGAAGCCGATCTGTGCGAGAACCTCAAGAACGTCGACCTCGAATGCCCTCTGAAGAAGGGCCCTATGGTCTTGACCAAGGATGTTGATCTTCCCAAGGAGATTCCTCCCGTAAGTTTACATAAATCCTCGAACCTACAAACACATGCTGACTGTCTGTTTACAGGGCAAGTACACTGTCCTCGCCGACGTCTACACCAAGGACAACGAGAAGATTACCTGCTTGACCGCCAGCATCGTCTTCAGAAGAGGTGGTGCATTCGAGGTTGTCGCTTAGATGTTGGTTCTTTTCAAGATTGCATCATGTATTCATGGAAACTGGGACATTCGGAGCAATGTATAATGGAAAGACGAGAGAGATTCAAGCGCGCACATGTAGCATTTGAGCCCAACTGCAGTATAAACAAGAATGATTTGATAATATGAGGATTCGGGGTATCGTTGAACGTGTATGTGTATGAAATGGGCAAGCAGCATCTACTCTCCAAACAACTTCTTGACGCGCTTCATGACGCTGTCCTTTTCGGGGTCGTAAGGGTGGTCCTTTGAGGGAATCTCGAGGAGCGAGGGGAAGGCTTGGGTGTAGGCGTCGACGCGGCTGCGGATCTTGTCGGCGATCTATGAAGAGCATGAGTATTCGCCTGAGGAGAGACTGTTAAAGAGATATGGAGAGAAGACCGTACGTGCTGGTTGATGAGGACAATGGCAATGTCCTTGCGTTCTTGGGTGAAGCTGTCAAAGGCCTCCTCGATGGTGTGAGTCTCGGTCTTGTGGTCGACGACGAGGTAGTTCTTTTGA
>SWBH01000033.1:0-31178 GCA_024195465.1 Aureobasidium sp. EXF-8845 | reverse complement strand
GATTGAGCTTTACTTCAACGACCACGAGTTCAGTCCTCTCATGCTGCAAGAGAACTATCTCGGCACAAAGCCAATTCTCGCTGCGGATGCTCCCAACGCAAAGATGGCCAATCTCGAGACACTCAAGCTTTCCAGTCAAGCAGCCGACAGTATCTCAGACGGCGATCTTGTCGATAGAATGATTCACGGCTCTCAGCAACAGTGGAGCTTGATGCCTTCGCATGCCATCATGAGTTTTGTTCGTCCAGCTTCCTTTGTCGCAGGCTCACAAGCAGGCACCTCAACCCGCTTCACCACATGGTTGGGTAAGAACAGTTCTTTCGGCAAGCTCAGTCGTCAAGTCAAGGAGATCCAGGGTCACATGCGTCTGCGCACTTCCGGTGACAGACACGAGATCAGACAGCAGTATCTCCCTACCCTCTGGCAAAATCTTATCAAAAAGCTGGAGGTTGAAGGTAAAGAGGCAGTCCCCGAGGTCATCGAGCTTATGGATCAGTACTTCCTGACCAAGGATGATTTCGATGCGATTTTGGAGCTCGGTGTGGGACCTATGGATCAAGAGAAGATCAAGTTGGAAACACAGACCAAGGCTACTTTCACCAGGACGTAAGTTATCGGTCTGCCCTCTTTTCTACCAGTCACAAGCTAATTCTGATAGATACAACGGACAATCTCATCCTCTGCCCTTCATGAAAGCCTCCAGCGTTGTCAACCCCTCCAAGAAAATCGCAAAGGACAAGCCCGATCTCGAAGAAGCCATGGACGACTCCGAAGACGAAGCCATTCTCAAGGATGCAGCCGAGGATGACGCCGAGGAAGAAGAGGACATGGACATCTCAAAAGACAAGTATGTTGCTAAGCCCAAGAAGAAGAAGGCACCCGCCAAGGCAGCTGCAAAGGGAAAGGGCAAGAAGAAAGCAGACAGTGGAGATGAAGAAGACGACGAAGATGAGAAGCCAAAGCCTGCTGCGAAGAAGAAAGCACCAGCTAAGCCAAGGGCCAAGAAGTGAGAGGGAGAATTGTTCACAGTGTTCGAGATCGATGGGTCGAGGTCTAGCATGAGGTTTCCGGAGTTGCTCATTAGGGAGTTTTGCTACGGTCTGTTCTTTTCCGCGCGGGATTGCCGTCTACATTTTAGCTGTGTGTATTAGATAACGCGCACGATGGAAGCAAAAGAAGATCTGCTAAGTATTACACATAGCTCATGGCATGATCAGATACAGGCCCACCTTTGTCCTCATTCTCCGTTCGTCCTTCTCCGATCGTCAGGGTTTCCTTCCTCACTACATGCTTGAGCGTCGTCCTTGTGAAAACCCATTCCTCTAACGACCCTAGAACTATCCGTACCATTGTAACTTCCATCAGAGATCATGACTACGAGTGTAATCTCCATGAAACGCTAGCTCTCCCAAGATCTAGACGATCTGTAAAGGCATGCTTGCTATATATGATATCAAGTTTCGGTGATATGATGAAGGCAACGGCAACTACGTGTTTGCGCGAACAAAGCAGGGTATACGCAGTGAGACAAGCGTTTGCCTCGCGCGCTAACTCGGGATTCAGAGAGTTTCGCATAGAATGTAGAGTGACTCTGGTAGGACGAAACTTGGTATCAAAAGTCCGGCAGAAACTCTATCAAAGAAGCAGTGAGTCGAGGGAGTCGAGTGAATCACGAGGTCAGTAAACCCATGAATCATCTCAGTCTCTTCGATGGTACATCTGGTTTTGTCTACTAGCTGAACAATGGATGATGCTGTATTACACGCTGTCATGGCCTTGAATTCGATTCACAGACCTTTCCATCCTCTCTGCTACGTACAAGCTTTGGTTGTCTCCAGTAGCTCTCAGGCACCGCCTCTATCGAATTTGCTGAATCGTCTCAATGGAAGGGTAGATGTACGATCCATTCGTCATTGCATCCTCTGGAGCATACCATCTCACTATCCCAAGAAAGTCAGTACGCAAATCTCTCCACAAGAACAGCAATCTCCGAAAAAACTTACCAATAAACGAAAATGCCTGAGCGCCAGGTAACCAATTCCCGGTCCAATCTGCAGGAGGCGTAACATTAACATTTTGTATCAGGACCTGGAATGCACCATCTGCAGTACTATTCACACCATCACCATAGACTTTATCTCCCGTAGCCTGATATGTGAGATCGGTACTTCTATCCGAGATGGAAAAACGAGAAAGTGGGTTTTTGATCAAATATTGATGCAGCGCCGTAGATGGAAAGTTGAGCAAAACCCGCTTGGTTTGAGGACTGGCTTTTTGCTAAAAGTCAAGAGTAGAGATTGATTTGATTCGAGGTTGAAGTTGCTGGAGAAGCCAATATTTTTGTATCCTGGATACAGAGTTTGGAGTACTGTTTGTTGTTGGTAGCTGTTGATGGCGATGTAGGCTCGAGGAGAGTAGTTTTCGCCGTAGTTGCCTTGGTAGGAGGGAATAGAGAGCTCCCATCCATTTGTGAAATTACGGATGTGTGATGGATTGTTGATGTCGGTTGTGATTGAAGTGTTTGCGATGATGGCGGCTTGAGTCAAGTTTATGGAAGATAAAGGGTGATAAGATCCGTCGTAGACACCTGCTGCACCTAGAATACCTGCCACTCTGACACGGTCGGTGTAGTTTTCGGGTTGATTGTATGGTGTGAAGTTGGCTGCAAATTGTAGCAGCTTCTCTAGGGTAGAGATGCCGAGGAGGCTTCCATCAGGTCCCAGCGATGTGATGTTACCAGTGGGACTGGCAGCGCGTGAGATCGAACGACAACTTCTAGCAAACCCTAAGAGGGGTCGGTTGTAGGTTCAGAGCTTCTCGTTTT
The DNA here is from genome assembly GCA_024195465.1 of Aureobasidium sp. EXF-8845. Classification (NCBI taxonomy): domain Eukaryota; kingdom Fungi; phylum Ascomycota; class Dothideomycetes; order Dothideales; family Saccotheciaceae; genus Aureobasidium; species Aureobasidium sp. EXF-8845. The sequence goes on along the minus strand of SWBH01000033.1, from coordinate 28,354 downwards.
CTGCATCTGCATCATGAACCTGATTATTCCGTCTCCCTGCTTTACCGGAGTATTCTTAATTCTTGATGATAGGCTTGACTCCGCAAGTTTGTTTGGTCGCCTAGCGAGTATACATCGTGAGAGCTGGGTTTGGGTGGTGAAAGTTATGTAGCCTTTTCATAGTTGTGTTTATCTTGTTGTTGGATAGAGTTGTATCATTCTTAGTGAATCTGGATCTGTTAAGCAAAATTTTGCGGCATAGTCGATCTCAGGGTAGAGGAATTCCGAAACCTACAATTCATATGATCAACGCTGATACTGGAATCTACCGTGGGAAAGGAACCACGGCTCAGAGACCACGACTGCCTGTCTCCAGTATATGAGAAGCAGTCACATGACTCAGTGGAGTAGACTTGGACAGGTCTCTGTCCAGGTACACTGGATAATCTGTAGTCATCCAATTGGATACTCAAGTCCAGTCCACTGTGTCCCACCACTGATAAGAAAATGGAAGAACTTGAGCGAACATCCATACCATGACAGAAGTTGAGGGGTTTCTGTCCCGATGACCGGGTGACATGGTCGCGCCGCTCTATGGATTCCCTATACTGATTCAGGTAGATAGGCACGTGGAACAGGGTAAACAGGTCCGCCAATTCCGCTTGTGTACTCACAATGTTCCTGCACTCGACTTACTATCCAAAACCTGCCGATGCCAAACAAGTGAGACAGTAGATCTCATTAGGGATATGCATGACTGTGGTCACGTAGAGTCTATGGACCTGATCAAATTCTCCCCCTATCAAGTTCCACACTATGTGTTGGGTTTGATGCGTCAAATACGAAAAGCTCAAAAGCTTAGAAACATGTTCTTCGGGTTGTTAAATCGACTCGTGTGGCACAGTTGGTGGATTAAGTTGGATAAAAACAGAAGGTGAAGATCTCCAAGTCAATCATATGCATGGAAACTTCCACGTAAAATTAGTAGCAGGGTAGATATCATGAAATGGATCTTACGGCACGTACCAAAACAGAATGAGGCAGAGGGCTAGTTAAGGGCTTCTGTATTAGTGAGACGTGCTAAAGATATCGCGTGCATAAAGTAGACACTGTATCCATGTCTCGATATACTGCCATCTCAGACTAAATAGGTGTATATAGAACCTAGTCTCTAGCAGGGATTGACTTGCCTACACATAGAGGCATTGCACTGTATATCCTACATCCAGTCTTGCTAAGATACATTGAGAATACTCTCGAGAAGGAGGCGATAAAGGTCTCCAAGTCTCTAAACTCAACGACAGATCTCTATAGTCCAGAGGTTTAGCACAGCTTTCCGGGACGACGAAGAAGGTGTGGTTTTCATTGCTCTTACATACTTGGAAAGTTATGGTATCATCGACTGGATTCATAGACCTGGTTCCATCGTGGTATACCTGCTCCGTGACGATTAGACTCAATATGGGTAGAGTCGTTGATCGCACAGACATTTCCTAGAAGGGGTGGGTGTTGTCGAACGAATAGCTGAAATCGGCAAGACAAAGTGGGAGAAGAAGGATGTATCGCCATTAGATACTAAATCTTAGTCGGGTAATCTTCAAAGAACAGACAGTTACACGAAAACGCCCACAATGATTTTTGTCAAAAAGGACACTTCATCCATAACGCTTCTCTCAAGACTCATGAATCTCCACGACTTGATGCTATGCTTAGGTTACAACGTCACGTCTGAAGATACCACCAAGCCGCCATCAAGACCGGCAACACACAAACCAGCACCCTCGCATACTTGACCCCAGCTCTCCTCGCCCCCACCATCAAACACAAAAAAACCCTCTCCTTCAACTCCACAGTCTCATTGACCCTCGGAAAACCGACTCCCCTTGGGACATCCCTCCCCAAAAACTTGCACAGGGGTTCCCATCCACTGCCTAATTCATACACCAAAATCCTCTCTCTGGGCACCAGTTTCTTGACTCTTGCATTATGTTCCACATACTTGATTCTGGCATTGTCGCGCCACTCGCCAAAGGACGCAGCACCCCACTGTCCACGCATGAGCAAAGCACCGATCCGTCCTTGTTTTCCGATAAAAGAGGGTTCGAGGATAACCAGAAGTCTGGTCAAGGGTGCCGCAAACGATCCAATGACATTTTTGTCGAAACTCGCAAACCAGGAGTCTACGTTTCTTTCTACCAATATCACTTTTGCTGAGGGATAGGCGGTGATGAGATCAGAGGCAAATGCGTTGGCGGGAGAATCTGTTACTGCAGAGACGTGGCCTAGGAGAGCGTCGAAATCTGCTAGAGTGGGGCCGTTGGATCCGTTGGTGGAGGAGGCAGAGGGGTTGGTGGAGGAAGAGGAAGAGGTAGCGGGGTACTTATTCTCAAGCAGGGAGATCCAGAGGTCGATGTCTGGTGGATTTTCCATCATGGAGACGTAGTGGTAGGTAGGGTAGCCAAGAATTTCGAAGGCTGCTTTCATTGCTGTGTTTAAGAGTCTCATCAGCTCTGCTTCCATTGCTTGTAGGAAAAGAGCCTGGGAATCCATTGATGAAATGGGGGAGAGAGGGTGTGTGTGAAAGCATGGTAGAACGAGAAGCAAAGAGTAAAGTAGTGTGAGATAGCAGAGTAAGGGTAAGCAAAAAAGTAGAACCTGTGCCTTTTGCGATGCGTGGTCCCGTGGGCTTGTGGTAAGAGGGAGATGTACAACACTGCTCTTATCAGGTGTAAACTCCAACAAAGAGAGATTAATGGAGGTATTCAGCTCTGACCAGAATATAGAGTGTTGCCTGCATTGCATCCTCCCTCTAGATCATTTCTCTCACCATGCACTTCTCTCAACAGAAGCAGGAAAGGTAAAAAAAAAGGGAGAAATCAAACAGTAAGAGAAGGTAAGAAGACTTACACATCGTACCCGTCCTCCCCATGCCCCAAGGATAAAATCTCCATGGGAACTTTTCTCTCACACCCTTCACGATTGATATTCGTCTGCTGATAAATCTCCGGATATTTTTCTCTAAGCGATTTTTTCTTTTCTTTAGACGTCGTATCATCATGTTCCAGTGGAAAAGAGGACGACATTTGGACAGCTGACTCTATATTTTAGTAGAGAGGCTGACTGAGGGTGTTTAGGAAGAAAAGAAAACGCAGAAAGGTCGAAAAAGACAAGTCAAGAAAGCAAGGAATCTGTCGTTTTATCATTGGACCGGGTTGGATTTCCCGACGAGTATGATTAGTGTATAGAGAGGATAGGAATCTTGGGGATTTGGTGCGGTGGGATGAGGGTTGGAAACATGCGATTGCATGTTTGGAAGGAGAGTTTTCACCTATTTATAGCCGCGTTGAAAAGCTGACAAGGATGGAAGGAAGGTCGAGAGAAAAGACTGGAAGGATGCGGAAGGATTGTGAGGATCCGATGATGCCCACCTAACCCCTCTTTTATATATCGCACTGTGCAGTTACAAAGTGCAGGGTGCAGCGAATTGGAGCAAACATGGCTCTTGGTTCTGAACAAAGCCAAGCCTCAAGGCGAGCAACAGATAGCGACTCTCCGAACTCGTCGTAATGGATATCTCAGCACCCGGGTCATAGAAAGCACATAACTGACGGATCACAGAATTTCCATCAGGAACAGATGATCAGAGATCAAAGCTGACGCAGGATGTAGACAAATTCTTGTCCCACAGAGAAGAATGCATATACAGATTCTGTACAGAAGGATTACACAACTAGCAAACCCAGCCATCGAACAAACTCGGTTCTGTCAACATCCCGAATCAACAGCTCATCACTGTATAGGCAAAAAATTACCCACGATAACACTCGGACTGTATCACCACTTCGTCAGCAAAGAACCTAAATTCGTCCAAGTCAAACTCACATGTTATGTATATCCCTCCTTATCGTAAAGGAAAAACAACATTTCGTCAACACGCCTGTCTTTTTCCTGCCATTCTTTTCGTCTTTGTTGTTGTCGCTGTTTTGGTCTGCTGCGTCTTTGTCATCATCATCGTGAGGATTTTTCAAAGTACATGATGTGAGAATGGCCTTTTGACTCTGATCGAAAGCAATGGCGCCGAATTTCTCCCAATAAGATACCAAAGAGTCTTCGGCCATGATTTCGTGGAGAGCGAGTTTACCCTGTGTGTTGACGTGACGTTAGCAACAATGTTACAAAGAGAGGGAAGAGGAGGAGAGGAGACATACATCTCGAAGTTCTTCCATAGGCACGCGAATCAACTCGGCCATTTCCTTGTTTCCCCTGAAGATTTCTCCAGTGCGTCTCCAACAACATGCTGGAATGGCCATACTGGCAAAGACACGATCATATTCCATCAAGGTACTCTCCCACCACATCTCAACTCTGATGAGTTGGATGTCAGTCAACAGATGCATGGCCTCTCTGAACTTTGGACGAAACTTTTCCAATTGGCGCAATATCTTTTGTCGCAGAGGAGGTCGCATGTGAGATTCCATATAGGTGTTTAGACGCGAATAGCCACGGACATAGTTGAAAGGCCTCAGCATTCCAGCATCGTATTTTGCTTGTAGGAGTTTCAGCATGCGGGCTTCGGGAGTGTCGTTGCCGGCAGGGTCGGCGGCGGTCATGTAGAATTTGTCGCGGGCTTTTGTGTCTACGGGCATGACTGAGGAAGGCCGAGAGATTTCGTTGCCGGCGGAGATTTGTGGGTCTTGAGGTCGGTGGGGATTGGGTGTTGAGGTGGAGGGGTTGGCTTGGTGGATGCCCGAGAAGAGATTCATGTTATTTGCGTAGGTGGAGAGGGAGCCCGTTGCCAATAGAGGATCGTTGAAGATGGCATTGGTATCGTCTGAGTTGTAGTTTGCGCCATCGTCGAGGAGAGAGTTGTTCAAAAAGTCGCCGAGGAAGTTGTACTCGTCTGTGACTTCAGAGGTGTTGAAGGTGTAATTCGGATGCAGGTTGCGCATGTCATGAAGCTGGTTGGAGGTGGCACCAAAGTCCCAGTCGTTGACAGAAAAGGGACGTTGGTCGGGCGTAGGTTGAGTGTGGTGCTTTAGTTGTGCAGGCGACATTGGTTTTGGCTGGACTATGGTGGGAGCATCCATCCTCAAGCTGCTTCTGCGTTCATCGTCGACAGGATTGGACTCGGCAGGTGGAGTGTCGGTGTCTGGCTTCTTGGGCTTTGTGGGCTCTCTGGGCTCGTCATGGCAGAGGTGGGCAATGTCGCGTTTGACGCATCTGGCGCATGGTCGTTCGAGGTCGCATGTCATGTGCGATCGGCGGCAGTATACACAGGCATGGTTGACCTTTCTGCGCTTCTTCCTTGGTGGACTTGACGGGCTGTCTATGGTGGCTGTGCTCTTAGATCGCTCTTGCGACTTTGGCGTGTCGTTCGTGGTTGCATTTTGAGCGGCTTGCTGCTGCTGTGGCTGCGACTTGGTCGTGGGTTTCGTGTCGTTCATGGTGCTTTTGCGATCATGCTTTGTTTCGGAATCTGTCATTTCCACCAAGTTTCCTTTTACTAAGACGCCAGATCAACACTCTTCCGGATCCCTGCACTTTGGTAGACGCGTAGGCCGAGGTGCAAGCTGCGACTCGCATCCAGTCGCGACCCCATCGAGGGTCAGCGGCCCGCTGCCAAGCCCGACTTGCGAATGGAAATGCATCCTTCGTGATTGACTTTCCCATGCCCTTGTTCATGTAGTCGAGTCTTCGACTCATACTGCGTCTTGTCATATCGACACCTCTTCAAGACACGGGAACCAAGTGCAGATGCCAGGGATCTTGTTTCGTTTGCCGTCGTCTGCAAGGACGAGCACGGCCCGATCGAGTCCGTCTGTCACTCCACTTTACACCGACTACGCCCATCCAGCACACCTGACTATTGCATGTCCGAAATGCTGCCCGCATAATTTTGTAGATTTCATGTCTCGGATCGAGTCCTTCCTCGGTGAATCATCGAAATGATCGAATTGGCAGAAATGGAGATTCGCTCAGTCTATGCAAAAGCACCGCTCGTAACTCTTCAACCAGAACAATTCTTCTCTTCAGAGGGCAAAAATGAAATACTTCGCTACAAATATGCATAGGGTACAGGCGTAATAGCTGCTGACCGTGACTTGATAATGCATCTATTAATTCCCAAAACTCCTTCGCAAAGTCACCTCTAGCGACTGCGTTATGCTTGATCCTGACATACTCCAACAATAGTCGAACATTACCTAGTACGATCGACCGTTACATAGTCTTGTCCCTGACTGTACTGTGGTGTAGGTGTCATGGGCATGGCGCCGGGGATATGAGGTCGGAATGACTCTTGTCTGTTGTTTGACGGTCTCGCTTGGTATTCTTGTTCGGCGTGTGATTGATATCCTGAGGCTTGTCTAGGAATGGTTTCTCTTGAGGTATACGAAGGTTGAGCACCGGGTGCAGCTTGTTGTGATGTAGATTCGTGTTCAGGAGTGTGAGCAGCTTGTGCTAGACGTTGCTCTGTCTCGCGAAGACGGGCTTCGATGGCGGCGAGTTCTTCTTCTCGGGTAGATACTGTGCGTTTCCTGCATCGTATCAGCCTTGATCCAAGCCATGGATGACATTCTGTCATAGACAACGAATGTTGAGGGAGTACTGACTTTTCTTCGACGGTGAATGATAGATTACCGAGGGTTGTACCCGAGTTCAAGCCAAACAGAGAGTCCAGATCATCTGAGAAGTTGCGAGCAACAATGCTGTGGTCATGTAAGTTGATGGTAATACGGCAGTGTCAATGGAGCAGAGCTCACGACTCGGGTCTAGCTCGCTGCTGTGAGCTATGTTCCATGACGTTGTGAAGGGATGACGAGCAGTTGACAGAAAGCGTTATGAGTGGAGCTGGCGGCGATGAAAGAGCAGTGAAGAGTGATAAGGATTGAACAGACAGACAGAAGGCGGGGTGGAAGTTGGATAGAAGTAAGAAATGGAGATATTCTTGTGACGAAAGGAGGATCGTCTGCATCATATGCAAGCTGCGGCATGACCACTTGGAGGTGCGTACTCGTTACTCGACTCAGGCAAGATATGCCGCCAAGACCGATTAGTCCCCAGCAAGATCAAGGCAGACTGAGGAATGTATACTTGTACGTACCCTGCAAAGTACATCCTACCTTAAAAGTGCCTCATATTGAAGACCTTGTCATGTCAGAAGGCTGAAGGATGAAGACGAGTCTGTGAGACATCGCTGGTAGAATGGAGTTAAGTTCTGCCTTGTCGTAGCTGAAGAGAAAGCTCCTGATGCCTTGTCAGGCAGAAATGCCTGCAAAGATCATGTAGGCAGTGATCAAAGCATCTCTTTGCAAGCGAATTCAAGATCAAGATGGACGTCAAGGCAGATCTTGATAGCAAAGAGTGGGACAGATCAAAAGGTTCCAACAGATTTGGCCAAGCAACGGTCGGCGGCAGCGCGGAAGAGGCGCCGCGACTGCAATTCGTGAGAGCAAATCCCATGTCAAAGAGCTGCGTCAAGATCAAGCATCAAGGCTATTAACAAAACATCCAAATCCATCTCTCAGGTCTTTCGCAATTCCAATATCAAATCGCCATGAGCTACGACGCGTAAATTAGTCGCCAGACAAGCATGAACCGGAATACCTTACAAATCTGGCCTGAACGACACCTCGACGCGCTTCGCTATTCGCCAACGTCGTGAACAGCTTGCGACAAAGCAATTCTGTAATGACGAGTCTGGCTCAACACACACCGCTCGAGTCGCTTCTGCTCTTGCACGCCTTGCGCAGCGATAGCCTGACTGCCACCCGCTTTGGCCAAATTTCAGAGCAGCTAAAGAGCATTCCACTCGTTCGCAACGATGCCACATACGACAGCACTCGTCTGACTGAAGATGCTCTGAAGCATTTGTGTCTGCAACTACTCAAGGATGAGGCTCGCAACAGCCTGGACCAGCACGACGATAGAAAGAGAAGGCAGCTCAGCCCGACCATAGCCACCGTCGAAGAAGCCGCCAAACACACGCATCTGATCCCTCGTCTCGTCCATCGCTTGTATACGCGATACAGGGAGGGCCTTGTCGCCGAGATCAGGAATGAAGAGGAAAGATATGATCGTCTGACGCGCGAGATTGGCGAAATCGAGAGTGGGCAATGGGATGATCGTCTTGCCCTTTCATCAACATCTCCTGTCCATCCTACGTCCAAGCCATTGCCGACAGACTCGAATGCTCGATCCGATGGCACAAGCGCTGGCACGTCTGTCGAGAGTGCGTCGCAGCAACCACCAGAGGCAGCACGACTCAACCGCACAAAAATTGACGCTGTTATTAACAATGATGCTGTCGCTGCTCGTCGCACCATTTCGCCCACTCCTCCGCTGTCTTCGCAAACGCAGTATGCTCCACCTGCAGTACCTCATCGACTCTCAACTACCTCTCTACCACCCTTGTCCGAAATGGCGCCCGAGTCTCCTCTACCCCAGCACGTTCAATCGGGCCACCCCTCTCCACAGCTACCGAATTTGCAGTCCGCTCCTGGTTATCGTCTATCTCCAGTCATACAGCAGAACGGCTTCCCTCCTCAATTTGCTCGATCTAGCGCCCAACCAAGCCCTCGTCACAGCCCCGCTCCAGCCTCGCCTCGTCCAGTCCTGCCTCTTCCCCCTGGTATGGGTGTGCCGCCTCGTCCACATTCTCCTCAGGTCTCAAGCCGTCCTGGTCCCGCCCAGTATCCTTCGCCTAATCAGCGTGTGCCTCCAGTACCTCTTCAGCCCGCTACTAGACCGCCTCATGGACAAATTCCTCCGACATATCACAATCCATACCCACCACACCCACAACAGCCATCCTACAATCCTCAACAGCAAATCCAGCCAGCATACCCGCCCCGTCCTCCTCATCAGGGAGGCTATCAGCTGCCACCCTTCCAGGTCGCTGCTCAGGACCCTAATAGTATGCATCAGCATCAGCTGGCTCAGCAGCAGGTTGCGAGTCAAAACGGTCGTCAACCACCTACGCCAGTCCGACAAAATATCCCCGCTTCCTACTCACCCCACACGCCATACGCATATCCAGGACCTCCAGACCCTCGCAGGCCGGCATCTGTCAACCCCTTGGATATCTTGAGCAGTTTGAGAAAGACTCCGCGTGCAACACTCTCACGTTCCGTGACTCCTCGTTCAAATGCCCGTGCGGCGACATGGAAGCGTGAGAGACCCTCCATGCTGTCTCGGCCATTCATCGACGGTGTTGAGAGTCCTGCTCCAGAGCGTGCGAGCCCACCTCCTCCATCACGAGAGGCATCTTCTACCGAGACCAAGGAGGATAATCCCGTCGAATCCAAGCCTGTTGAGGAGGAACCTACGCCCATCGAGCCAGAAGAAACGGAACCGACTCCGAAACCCATCAAGTCAAGTCGCAAGTCTACCAGACGCAATCGAGCCATTAGCAATGCCTCTTCTGCGATTGCTAGCTCCATCCATGCCAGAACAAGGAGTCAGTCTATTCTTTCACAACCCGAGAGTCAGGCCGCAAACGCAGAGCCATCCGTGTCGTCACGCGTTGTCAAGGACGAACCAATGACACCTGCAGACTTACTCCAAGAAGAGATTCTCCAAGCTGAAACTTCAGATCCTCCTTCTCAGCTCAAGTCAAGACGCAGTCGTGCCTCAACCAACAAACGCAAGCGAGCCCGCTCAGCGACTCCCATTCCTTCCTCCGAACCACCAATCCCAGAATCTTCCGATCATGAAGCTGCAGGACGTGCTTATGGACCTCCCACGAAAACCAAAGTCCAAGCCCACCGCAACTTTGCCCGCATCTCGAATGTGATTATCAACGACATCACTCAACACAAACATGCAGGACCCTTTCAGAAACCCGTCCGTGAAAAAGACGCAGAAGGCTACACCACGATTATCAAACGCCCTCAAGACTTGAAGTCCATCAAAGCAGCCATAACCTTTGGCTCTCGCGCCATCAATGCCGCGACTGCCTCTCTCGACTCCCCAGCCACCACCCCATCTACCTCAACCTCGGTATCTCTTGTGTTGCTTGACAAGACCGCAGATCTCATTCCTCCACGCGCGATTGTTAACTCGAGTCAATTGGAAAAAGAAGTCATGAGGATGTTTGCGAATGCTGTAATGTTCAACCCCGGAAGCACAGAGGGTATGGTCTTGGATGCGAGGGAAATGGCTGATGATGTTGAAGCCAAGGTGAGGGATTGGAGGCAAGTGGAGGGTGCGGCTGCGAATGTCCGTTCTGCCGTGACGGAAAGAGATGATGAAGATGATGGTGGTGTTGGAGGAGGAGACAAGAAGAGGAGGAAATTGTAGGAAGTCATTAAGAGTGTTCGGTTTTGTCTTTCTCTTGTTTGTTTAGGTGCTTGTCATGGACTCTTTGTTGGCACCAACCAAGTCAGTATATCCACTTCTAAGCTCTTCTCTATCCATCCTCACGATTTCGGTCCTGTATCCCATGTATTCTCCCAATCTTGGGCCTTTTGCATCGCTTCTTGAGCTCTGATTCTTTTGGTCAGTTCCCGCGCGAGACAAGGGCTGTCCAACAGGACGTAGCTCAAAAGGCTATAGTCATAGAATCGGCGTAGGCTATATGATGGAATTCTAGTAGAACTCTAGGTTCTATAACTCAAGTACATGACCCCGATAGGTAACACTAGGTAGCCGAGGATCGTAAGAGGATATTCATGGTAAGAGATCTGATCTAAATCTGCAAGTTGCAGATTGATCTATAGAGTGTAGATCATCTACCATATGTATCAAGTGTACGTGGTTGTCGAATCCTCCTGCCTGACAAGCCGACTTCCCGATCGCCCTCCGAGGAGGTATTGTGGATCCAAGAGACGTAATTCCCACCAACCTTTACGCTGCTTGATTTTCGCTCACTATTGACTACACAATGTCGTCGAGCTCTCACATTCAGTACCTAGATGTCGTACCCTTGCTACCTGCCAGCATAGCGTTGACTTACATCGCTTCCGTCGCATTTAGATGGGAGCAAGCTCTGGCTCGCCGCATCTATGGCGCGAGGACTCACAACTACAATGATGCGAACGTTGTATTACCTACCAACGCGACTAATTTCAAGCCTCAAGAAAGCTCGTCTTGGATTGCACAAATGGTCTCCTCAGCGCTAGCGACCAAACTCTGGGCACTGCACAAGTCTAAGAGGATTACTTTCAATATCTGTCTTGTTCAGCTCGTCTTGATCATGGCTGAATTCGGCATTATCTATCTTCGTTACCCCGTCTGGAAGAGAGGCAGATTGATATCTCTCGGAGCTGCTTGGACTGGAATGGCGTTGAGGTCGCAATCCTTGGAGGCAGGTTCTAGTTTGGCGGACACAGTTTCCGCACTTTGTATTATGGTTTGCGGTGTCACTTCAGTCCTGCCAGAACAATCGACAATAGATCAAGGCTCGTCCTCAGATCTCGTCTCAGATCTAGACAAGTCCAAGAAAGCAGAGCATCCAATCACAACAAGCGCGAGGCTATGGATGTCACTGGCCACTCTGCACATCTTTAGTGTCGCACAGTTGCTGGTCTATTTGCTTCACGACTATCCAACCCTATCATCCTGGCTACTCTATGGGTATCCGTCGCTAGGCCCGTCAGCACATATTCTGATAGCTTTCGGGTTGTTGTTAATAAGACACGGGTTCGAGTATTGGAAAACCACAGAGCGACAGCAACAGACGCTTTTACAGCATCTAAAAGTTTGGGCCTTCGGGGATATCTACCGAAACGCCAGGCTCTATTCGCTGCGCTTCTCTTCCGCTATCTTCACTGCTCCTATGGTTGTTCGGCTTCTTCCTGGCTAGTTATATGACTTCCTGCCTTGGGTTCAGCAGGTTGTTTTTGGGCCAGCCTAGAAGTACGCCGCAATTCTCGGATCGAGGAGTAATCGGTGGATTCGTGTATTGGATGATTGTGGGTAGACAGGTCTTCCTTAGATGGGACAAATTTGATATGCCTGACAGGACATTCTGCCTTGTCATGGCTTTTGTTACGGCATTTGGTCAAACCATCACGGGTCTTACAGTTCTTGCTTTCGGAGCGTACACTGTGCAAAAATTAAGCTGATCCAAGCAGAAACCCTCAACAGATAGCTCGACCGCACGAAAAGACCTTTCTCTGTACCATAAATGTATATATCATCTATCTTGATGGCTGAGCGGTGACATGCTCAAAGCCACTTGCTGTTGCCATTGGATTATTGGCGACCGAGGCTGATCAAGATGTTCATGTCTGTGTCCATGTGATGAACACTCCTTCCAAGGAATGTCCGATCTTTGATCTCCGAATTCCCATGTTCAGCTCCGGCTTGTCAGTCACGCGAGTAAGGGCGGTCAGTCAGGCGCCACAGACGCGTCGAGGATTTTGTAGTTCAGTCCTTTCTTCAATTTCCCCTTACTGACTCGGTATACTTACTGACTCGAATGTTTCGAGGTACGATATCACGCTCTACTCGTACACCATTGCAGTTGATCGGTGTGCTTGTATCCAGTATTTTGATATTCAAACATCTTGTGTGCTGAATTTTCACGTCCATCGTGTCAACAATATTCACCAACGCGTTCCTGAAGCCATCGCGCATGGCGGTTTTTTCCTTTGGCGCAGGATTTGGCATGCAGGCTTGGTGGCAGCAGAGTTTGGCGATTCAAAAGCCACAAGTGCGATTTTTCGGTGCAAATGGGGATATTTTTACGCTCTCCCCTCAACCCGTGATGAGACATTCATTCCCGCTTGACTTCCCGAGCAAAATCGCGGGTCGTGTTTGGAGGTTTTCGCGGTAGAGAGAAACACTTTCGAGGGAGTCTGTTTGAAAGGAGAGAGTGAAGTTCTTGGGGTGCATGAACGAATAACAGCAGCAGAGGTTTGCATGCAGGGTATTTAGGGTTGGTGATGATCGTACTTGTACGGAGAATTGTTCCTTATGCAACATGCAACATGACGTCTCTGCATGCTTGGAAGAGTTCTTATCCTCAGTGACGCATATCACAGTGGATACAATTGCGTCGCGGTCGCACGCCGCAGAGATCCGGTACGGAAGGGAAGGGGGAGTAGCGATGTCATAGACAGGACCGACATATCTTGAACGGACTATCGCATACGCCATTGCTTTTGACTATCCTCTGTTCAAGGACAAAAGACACGATCAAATTCGCAGAAAAAGTGAGGGGAAAACAGATACGCATGCAATGCAGACGTGCGTGCCCAGCAAAAAAAGGGAGTTTGTGGCGGCGCCTTTCTTGCCAGCCGCAACGAAAATACTCCGGGGTGGCTTGTGGGATGAATGACTGTTTGTCGTTCCTGAGCCGCCGGGCGTCTTGTTTTGTGATCTAGATGTTCTTGTCTCATGCTTAACGCAGAAGATAGAATTTCACGGGTGGTCTTTTCGAGACAAAGGTTGTGTAACCAAGCCACCATAATCTCCTTGAACCTGATGGATGAGTAAAACAGGAAGTAGAGACAGAAAAGCGTTGGTCACGAGGTGAACACACTCCTGCGACGATCGAATTGCAACGTGATTTGTCGATCTGGGGTACGATGGTCTTGCCCTGACTTGGAAGCGATTCTTGGTATGGCGCCGCCAGTTTTGCGCTCTTCCTCCTTGTCCTCGTGAGTCGCTCCTTTCGGCTGGTTAGAGTGGGCTTATTTTCACAACACGCGACGTCCACGCCGGACTGTCCCTTGTACCTCTTTTCGACAGAAGCCTAAAAGTACACCAGAGAGAAAGAGGAAACACTCCGCTCTAACACTGGCGGCACCCCCTTCCTTCGAAAATGTCTTGTCTCCGAGGCGTGCGTGTGATCATATTTCCTGGTAGGTATAAGGATTCGGACATCGGCGGACGCTTGAGACGAAAGGTGGATCTTCTTACTTCTTGATCCTTGATTCCACTCCTCGGTGGCCTCAGTCATTTTGCTTCTTTTTCGCTTTACACTTTTTCCCTGCTTGCTCCACGGATTCGTATGCTAATCACATCACCACCAAACCTCTGACGTTGACGTTCGGTGCTATTATTTTACGTGTTTGGCCGTTGCAACAAAGGTAAAACGGCCTGAACCCTTCAACATATATCCATACTATCACCGCCTTCCCGAATACCTTTGATTTGAAGCATCATCGACCTTTTCTCTCTTCGATAGCAAAAACATACCAATGGCTGTAGTAGCAAGAATGGCTCAAACCAGCACTTCTCAGCCAAATCTTTGGAAGCCTCGGTATGCGGCCAAGGCACATCAAGAAAAACCACAGCCTGCCCAGCAATTCACACGATCAAGATCGTTGAGGGAACCTTTTGATGCAGCTGAGCTCACGCGTAAATTGGAGAATTACCGTCAAGAACTCAAGTTGGACAAGGCACGACGCGAGCAGGTGAACAAGAAGATAGAGGCAGCAGCAGCAACACAAGTTCAGAAGAAACAAGTCAGCACCACAGTACCGGAAGAAAGGTCGACTTCTGAATTGAAGCGCTCAAGTTCCGTCTCTGTACCAAAAAATCTCATGGTCACCGAACTGCCCGAGCGTAGAAGATCGATCATGCACCGAAGCCGCAAGCAATCAGCACAGGAAGATACTCCCACCGAGCCTGCCAAACCTTTTGTCCCTAGAGTGGCAGCCAAACAATTCGCCAATACCACAACCCCGTTCAAGGCAAAGATCGACGCAGCATCAACATCATCAGACCAAGAACCAGAAGCCATCAAGCCTCAAGAAAGCAAAGCAAGAGACAGAACCAGCAAACATATTCTCGACTGGAGCGAACCCATGATCCAAGGCAAACCCGCATCACCACCTCTCCCCTCGACTGCCGAATTCCCCGACGCGGAAAAGACACGCACACGTATGCAAGCTCTCCACGCCTTCCGCGATACTTCGAAAGCCGGTCGACCAAGACCCCTCAGCACAGCCCTTGAAAATATGCGCGAATGGGATGCTGTGGACAATACTTATTCCAAAGAACACAAAGCCATACCTGAAGAACCTTCAACAACTTCAGCATATGTCTCGCCTTTGAACCGCCCAGTTTTACGCGAAGTCAAAGATCGTCATGACTGGGCTCAAGGCAGTCAATGCGGTGATAGTGCAAGACAATCACTACACTTATTCCGAAAGAAGGATTCTGCCCATGAAGAAGCGGAGATTGCAGGGTTAAAGGCTAGTATGAGACCAGCACCAAAACAGAGACAGAAGAGTCACGGTGATGCTGGTGATCGTCTTGTTAACGATGCTGTCAAGCAAATCAGAGAAGAGCGAAGGAGACACAGTTTGTTCAATATCTTCAAGAGGCATTAAGCATGCTTCTGCGCTATGATCATCTCTGTTCTCTATCTTGGGCATTTGGGAGGTTTTGTTTTTTTGCATTTTTTTCATCTACACGATTGTTTCTTGTCTTTCTTCTCTTCTTTGTTTTGAGATCACAGACTCATGCCCCATTTTCTTACTCCTCCTTGTTGTCTGAGACACCACTTGGCCTTTTTCCCTTTCGCAGACATGGTGAACCAAATCACTGTGTTTCTCGCGCAAGTCTGTTTGCGCAGACCGATTTATCTGTCTCGCATTCTTGTTCTTTTTACCACAAGAATTTCTTTGTCTTATTCTGGCTCCGGTGCAACTTACCTACATCTCTGGGTGGATAAATTGCTCAAATTTCTTCGATAATGTATATGTTTCTTCTACTTCTTCTATCTCGACTCTTCTCTCACATTCTCTGTTCTCCCTACATCAAAGAAAGATGATGAAAGTCAAATTGGCGTTCAGCAGCCGCGCTGTTTGTCCAAGCTGCAAAAGGCCGCTTTGGCGGTGTCTTTGTCGTTTGTCATTCAGTTTGCTCCCCAAAATTCATACTCTCGACAACGCTACGAATGTGACAGTCAGCCATTTGAAGGTACGTGAAGCAGGTTTCGTGACGAGGTATATGAGATTGGGAGAGATTGGGTGGGGGTACACGAAAAGGACAAAGACGGAAAGTGCTGGTGCTGGACCCTTGCTGAAGGTGTTTGGAAGGGGTAGATTCATTGCGTTTGCAAGGTATGTCTGGAGAGTTGTGTTTGTCCGGCATTTGGAGTTTTCGTGAGAGTCCTCCAATCTGCCTGCATTTCGGAAGGGCTGATCAGAGGACAGGACGTCTTCGAGATTGGTTTAGCTGCTCTTCCAGAGTGATCATTACACAACAATTCACTGCGGAGAAGATTACCACAAAAGATTGCCTCAATCTCGACGGTAATACCGCAGCGCGAAGTCGCGCATATGGAAGATCATACAGCGTTTGCTCTGCTACCTCACTCTCGAGCATTCGTAAAAAACCTCGTTCAAATCGAAGCAGACTCTCGACTTCACAGACTGCACATCGCTTTCTGCTTAGACTCTCACCATCAGCCGTCTCAAGATAGCTCCACGACCATTCGACCCTCTCTCATACCCTCACTGTCCCCTCAGGGATAACAAAACTCCATCCAATCCGTATACCGGTCACTCGTGGCGGTCGGTCATCATCCACTCTCACACTGAGGATTTTCCGCACACTTTTCCCTCAACCACATAACCTCTTTGAATACCTTACGACAGCAACTACACTACCGGTCAAGATCAGTCCACCACAATCCTGTCCGTCGACAACCATAAGATCGTACACCAACATGGATCTTCGTCAGTATCTCATAGCACCACACGAGCGGTCTGTACAACAGCACGACGACACAATTCCGTATCATCAGCAGCAACCAGCAGTGAGGACGCTTGATCCCCGACTGAGACCCATTGCAGTCACCAACCCGGTTACCTTGCTCAATTACGACCAATCATCCTTTGCCAACACTCGCTCACAGATTGAGATCAGTCATCATATCGAACAATCTCAACTATCGCAGCAGCAGCCACAGCAAACTCTTCCAGATGGAGTCGTCACACGTGAACAAGTTATCAGAGGCTTGACCGCATACCCAGATATCCTGACCGCTATCCTTCGAAGCAATCACATCACCGATCGAACCTCAAGTGACACTGGATCATCAAGACACCACGTCGATACCCCAATTACAGCCTCGCAAGTCGCCACGAGTCCTTCTCGACAGATTGATACCACAACTCCATTACAACAAACTACTCGCATTTCAGCTCCAACTGCAGCCTCAGCACCCGCACCACCTCCAAGTGAAAATCCACCCATCCCAATCTCCACAATACCTTTACTCTGCTTCTGGCACTACCACCGCGGCCATTGCGTCAACGATCCGACATCTCCCGACTACAAACCCTCTGGCCGTCCATGTCCATTTCTCCATTCTATGGAGGGGATGCAAGAGATCCGAGTCCAACCTGGAAAAGAGACTTGGCACAGACGTATGGGAGATTGTGGTCTCGAGCTGTGTAAATTCAGCAGCAACTACAAACACACAGAAGAGGTTGAGTTTAATTTGCAGCAAAAGAAAGATTACAGGAAATGGAAGAGTGAGGTCAAGAGACAAGCCCGATTTGCTTCTCTTGCTGAGAAGAGTACTGTTGTTGAGGCTTGGGATGGAAGGGACCGTGGTGAAGGCTCCACGAGGAGAGAAGAGGAGCAAGATGTCAGCTCATCTTCACACAACACTATTGCCTGGAAAGAGCAGGATATCCAAGACACAGCTCCTACCGCGTACAATCCAGTCACATCTATCATTCCCACCAGCCCCAGAGCAGGTAGATACGCCAAGGGATCCCGAGCACAGCAACCTGCTACACTGACACCCATATCAACGCCTTCAACACTGAAACGCAAAGCTACATCACACTCGAATCAAAACACACCAACGCCTATCTCCAAGAAACACAAAACTTCGATGATACCAACCTTGCAAACCACAACTTCTGAGTCCACCTCATCCTCCTCTAGCATCCCTCCTCTAAGTAAAAGCGCCGCGAAACGACTCAAACGACTCGCAAAAGGATCCATCGATGCATCCACCACCCTTGACAAGCAAATCTCCACCTCCACTCACCATCATTCGACGCACCTCTCCACCATCAAACCCTGTGATGTCTTCTCTTACACAACCTCTTCTCCTCTAAATCCCACCATCGTTCCTTCCATCTCCCGCTCCGACAAAACATGCTTCGCTTGGTACCACAACATCTGTCCCAAAAAAGGCAAAAAATGCAAAGATCTACATGCTCTAACCCAACCACCGAGTTTTGTGATCACGCCTAGGGGTTATGTTCACGAACAAGGGGTTTGTGGTAGGGATTGGTGTTCAGGAGATTGGAGGCCTGAGCTTGATGATGGGCTTGATGATGAGTATGAGGAGGTGGAGGAGGAGTGGAAGGAGAAGGAGAAAGACAAGTGTGACGATGGCGAGGGAGATATAGATTAGGATGGCGAAGAGGAACCGGGATCTTCGAAAGCGGGAAAAGAACGATTGGAAGATGGAAAAAAGTCTACTGAGACACCCCACGATTATCAACGACGGCCACAAGGGGAAAACAAAAGGACAAGAAGAAAGGACGACAAACAGCGATATCAACAGCAATGACAATGGCAATAGATGACTACAAGAACGAAAACACCGAGCAGTGACAACAACAAAATTTGTTCTGAAAAAAATAACAGAACAGATCCTACGACATTCTATAAACAACTACAAAATCACATACATGAGAGATATGACATAAACACTTATTAATCTACGCTTGGGACACTTCACATGAGCGTACATCCAAGCAAGATGGAACTGATATCATAATCCTCAATCCCATCACTATTCTTACACACTCAAGATATGAATCCAGCAAAACCTTTTAGATCACTTTGTAGTTTTATCAAAAGCCTAGGAATTCCATCTTCTTTTCATCTAACATCTGTCTTCTTGCCTGATACCTTGCTCTCTCTAGTGTCTCATGAAGGTAGACATTGTAACAGAACAAAGAAAGAAAAAAGGAGAAGAGGAGATGTGACCAGATCGAGAGGGAGAGAAAGAGCAGAAAGGGGCATGATATAGATAAGGGAAACGCGAGAAAGAGGCATGC
Organism: Aureobasidium sp. EXF-8845; assembly: GCA_024195465.1. Taxonomy (NCBI): domain Eukaryota; kingdom Fungi; phylum Ascomycota; class Dothideomycetes; order Dothideales; family Saccotheciaceae; genus Aureobasidium; species Aureobasidium sp. EXF-8845. The sequence goes on along the minus strand of SWBH01000033.1, from coordinate 9,386 downwards.
TTGAAGCAAAAAAGATATAACCAAGTATCCACTTTTCTTTTAAGCAAAAGGAATAGGTAAATGCTGCAAAACGCTACTGAAGAAGAAAGAAAGAGTAACAAATTGCTCGCTAGGAATCCAACCAGAAAACAGAACCAAACACAAGACTTCACTTTTTCCCGCTGGCAAGACGAAAAAAAAGGAGTATCAACACCTTCTCACCATCTCTTCATAGACACATATACCCTCAAACGATCATCAGATCAACTTTCCCTGTCCCGTCTTCCCCTGCTTCGCCTCCTTCTCCCTCTGCTTCAACTGCTGCAACTCCAAATCCTGTCGATCCTTCTTCTCCATCTCAACCAACTCTTGCCTAACAGCTTCAACACAAACATCCATGACATCAGATCCGACTCTCCAAGTGCGTAATACCACACCCTCTCTTTCCATGATAGACTTTGCTTTGGCCCATCTCCTCTTCCACAGTTCTTCTTTTTTGCTGAGGATGGGTCCGCCTTCTGGATCAAGGGGCTCTTGGAAGGAGGAGTCATTCCATGCGCCGCTGAGACGGTTTGTAGCGTAAGAAGCGGCGGCTGCTGGATAGTGCGAGATGTTTCTGCGAGGGGCTGGAGGTTTAGGTCGTGTAGTGGATGTTTGAGCGGTGGTGATAGGAGCGTCGGAACCACGTAGATTGTCCATTGATCGTGTTGCCGCTGATGATGTCAAGGTCCGTGATTCACTGGGGGTTGCGGTGCCGCTGCTGTCGGATCCCCATGTAGGGGTGCGTTTTGTGGAGGAAAAGTACGCTGTTGTAGGAGAGAGCTTGTGTTTTGCTGAGCTGAGGTAGTGACGTTTGGGTAGAGGGGGTGGTGCGGTGGTTGCAGGTGATGGTTCAACGACTTGAGATAGTGGCGAAGGTACTTTAGTGTTGACCGTAGTGCTAGGTTTGCGAGGCTTAGGCGGTGATGTTGCTGTTGACTTTGCTGGAGGCGGGAATGCTGAGTTGGCAAAGCTCTTACCATCTCCTGATGGCGAACGTAATGACAAGGGCTTTGGTGGAGGTGGAGGAGTCGCGCGCTTAGCGGAAATGTCAGTGTGGGAGCGAACGGCTGGTCTTCTTGTGAGAGATGTGCTGTATGCTCTCTTTTGAGACTTCTGAGGTTCGTTTGATAAAGGAGAAGTGCCTTCGTCATCACTAAAGTCGATCAGATTATCCTCCACTGCAGATGCCTGTGGTGCAGGAGGATCTGTAGGCCGTCTGGGTGGTAAGTTGGGTCGTCTTGTCGGCTCGACGTCTGTACCAAACAGTGATCTTCTGTCTGGTTCAGTGTCCTTGAGAGATTCAGCTATCGCTCTGCGTAGCTCATCGTCGTCATCTTGAATATCCGAAGGGCGATTTAATCTCTTGGCGCCGACCAGACTATCAGTCGACATATTGCGAATGTGTCCTTTAGATCCACTAAGAGGACCCATTGATGGATCAAAGAAGCCTTTGTCGGGTTTTGATGTAACATCGCGGATGAAGATGGCAACCACACGGCCGGGGTATTCCAGTACCACTTCAGTATAGACCTCCAAGTCTGCCTCACCGCTGTCACCAACAAGAACAAACTTGCGTTCTGGGAAGTCACGGAACAGACGATCCAAAGTGGCCTTCTTGCGTTCAGCAACCGGTTCGAAGATACCTTGGAGCATACCACTGTACTGCTTCAGATGGAAAGATCCAAGCGGTAGGCCTGCAGCTTTGAAGAAACCAGTAATGACAGGGTAGAGTTGCCAAGGTGAGTTTGAGACGTAGTGCATCTGCACGCCCATGTCGGCAAGTTTGCAGTACCATGGTCTGACACCCTCAATGGTCAAGTCGCCAAGGTCACGAATGAAACAGTTGCGGAAAATTTCTCTTGCACCACTGGTGATGGCACTGTGCTTGATAGTGTCGTCAATGTCACTGATCAAGCTGACACCTCTTACGGGGGTGACTTTGACTTCTTCGGTAGCAGACAGATCTTCAGATGCAAGAATGCGCACGTGAGTAGGTACAAAGTCGAGAGCGGCGCGGAGATGGAAGTGACCAGCAGCGTTCGTCTGTACAGTTCTCTGACGAGATATTTGGTCGTTGTAGAAGAAGGCGCTCACGGATGCATTGGCCAGAGGGTTGGCCATGAAAGGTCTCAGACGAGCCATGAGATGGTTATTTGCGGTGAGAAGCTGCTCAGACGACATTGTGGCTGGGGTCGGCCATGAGGAGCGCTTCTTGACAGGATCGAAGACGTCAGAGTCTGCAGTGTTGGACCTCGAAGGGGCGAGAAAATCGTCGAATGTAGGACCTTCTCTCGTGCTCGGCGCAGGAGAGGGTTCTCTGGAGCGAGTGCTTTCAGCATAGCGACTGGGACGCTCGCTGAAGCCGCCTCTGCCGGCAATCTCGGCCTCCTTCTCGCCCTTTTTAAGAATCTCTGCTGCTTGTTGTTGTATCGCTTCCTCCTCTTGTCTAGTGGTCGAATCTCTGTGACCAGCAACAGGACTGGATGAACGACTGCTGGCACGACTGTTGGCAGAACTTGATCTACCCGAGGGGGCTTGGATGCCGACGAGCTGTCTCGCAAGACCGACCATGAGACGATGTTTGCGACTGAGTTGACCCTGGTGAGGAGTGTATAGCCAGCCGCGCACATCGACATCGACAATGGCCTTGTCCTTTTCGTACTCTTCCCATTGTGCCTTCCAAAACTCGGCGTCTCCAGCGCCTACTGTGTCTCTGACGTCTCGACCGGTGCCGCTGGCTTGCTGGATTGTGCCTGGTTGGGCGCGGGGTTTTGCCCGTATGTGTTTTGTGGCGTAGCTAGGAAAGATGATCATTTCCTCACTGCCGCTGCGGACAACATCAGCACCCGGAAAGATGCCTGGCTGCTCTTCGCTGTCGTTGGCAAAGTCTCTGGACTGTGACCATGATGAGGCGTAGGATTGTCTCAGATCATTCGCGGCCTTGAGGTAGCCGGCCAGCTTCTTACGACGGCCGCCCGACTCGCGAGGGGCGTCGTCTGGGTATGCTCGATATGACATGGTCCGACCAGGGGCATGTTTCTCGTCGCGTGATGATAGAAATGCCGGACTGCGCTGACGCAGGTAGGCGAGGATTCCCTTTGCCTTGGGCTGTTGCTTCTTGACCTGTCGACTGACAAGAAAGCGGTATATACTGGATTTGGCAGAGTGGCCGAGGCGTGGAAGCGTGTCGTAACGGAGGTTGCGGAACGAGTTTCGTGCTTTGCGTCGGCTGTCAGGAAGCAGGTAACTGAGAAAAGGCTTCGACTTGACCACTTTGCCTCGGGCCTTGAGGTTGCTCAGGAAGTTGGGAGCCACTTTGATGCTTGGCCTTGCCTCTTGTGTGAGGTGCCACGTCGACTAATACCAAATGACTATCGAGCCTCGCTTTGGCCTGGCCATGCCTCGATCCTCGACTGTCAGAACAACGCCTGCGTCATGCCCCCACCTATATTTGTCTGTGCGAGAGGAAAGCGTCTACGGATCGCTTTGTCCCTGACTATCCCATGCCTATTTGTCTAGTCTGTCAGATACAAGTTCAATAAACAAATCATAGCTCAAACTTGATTGGCCCCGCTGTCTGTTTTTCCAGCACTTTCGAGTCCAGGAGGTAGCTGTTCCTGCCGGATGTTCGGATGCTTGTTTAGAGACGCGAATTCAGGCACCATTTTTTTATGCATTGACAAAGTGCTTCACCTCACTTAGCACAACCAACCTCACAACAACAATTTTTCGGCCTTCGTTGTTTCAGAACAGTTGCCTTGATCATTCGGTAGTTTGGAAGAGATAAAAAGTCATGCTCACGCTTAGCTTGCCGCCGTGCATATTGTCTTGAGATCCTGTCAGGGTGATTCCCTCGTCAACCAGCGCCAAGACAATGAAGCTTCGAGCTCGAACCTTAAAACTGCTATATGTGCTAAAATATGTCACTCAGCCTGCCACAATGATTTCACACAGTCAGGACAGAGAGAGCAATCCGCGCTCTAAGAAGTGCAGAACATCCTCTAGACCGAAAAACTTGAGTTCGAACTCTCCTCGTCTGTCAGAACCTGATTCGATCGTCTGGACCATCTTCAAATAGTCAAGACAAGGGACAAACCTTGACGCTCGTGGACGACATATACCGAACATCTCCGAGTAGATTCAAATCGTTCAACAAACAATGTTGGACCACAATAATTGCACATTATTTCAACATCACCGAACTGGAGTGCGTAGCTCGAGAGTCTCAAGCTAGTCATACCGTAACACCAGCTGTGGTGATCGAGCACTCAGTCAGATCACGTCTTGCAAAATCGGCATCTCCAACCGAATTGATATGCACTACATGGTAGAATACGAGGAAATCGAATCACAACAGGCCCAATCATAAAAGTAGGTTGATACTAGCATACATGCTATTCGTAGTGGATGCAGAGTGTTGGTACTCTAGAATGAGTAGATGATATGTCACCAGCTCAGTGTGACTCATTCATGATGCGATGTCGGTCGATCGAGACAGTCGAGAGTCTTAGTTCCCTCATGCAGAGTCGTTTCTACTGAGCTTCTCACAGAACCAAGTGGATCGGTAGACATTCAAACCACACACTTTCATCAGTCACAAAGTGGTACTTGTCAAGAAACATTTGTATGAGCTACAAATGATCTTCAGTCCTAACACAGTATTCTGTGACAACAAGTGGCCTGAGCACGATAGTATCATCGCTGATATGGGTAAAGTCGGCCCTATACGTTGATACCCCTCTTCCTATCCCGCTCGAACTGCACGACACCTCTAGAGGTAGGTATCCCGAGCACAGCATATAAATCGCTCATTCATTTCTTTGTCTTTCTCGTTTCCCTTTCCTCACCTTCACAACAGCTACTCAACACCAAAACACCAATTCTGGTACGAGTCTTGAACAGACGCAAGTTATTCGACATGGATATATCTACGTATCAAGCAGGGCAAAGCTCAGGTAACGTCTCGTATCACACAAAACATGTATATTGCAGACGGGTGTTCGACCTCAAGGGTTTGGCATTGCTTCCATGAATCGCCATATCCTTGAGGTTGATCTGAGAAATACCGTAATGTTTAGGAAGAAGCAATCACTAGTCAAATAATGGTTGCTTCATCCAAACATAGAACTTGATCTGGGTAATTCCAGCGAAAGGACTGCTTCTGTTTTCCATCTCTCTCACCGAGGATGGAGTGTACTGACGTGATCAGCTTACTTTCCCGATCAATATCCAAGATGTCTACTGAAAAGATTACTTTCTTGTCCAACTGGTCCGTGGCTCTTTGCCCTTGACTATTGAGGAAATACGGAAGTGATACTGACTCTTCATTCCAGGCATGCCACCCCTTACCATGCTCCCGTCTATCTTGCTCAAGCCAAGGGCTACTTCGCCGATGAAGGCCTCAAGGTTGCTCTTCTCGAGCCCAACGACCCCAGCGTACGTGATTGCTGTCTCTACCACCATGACACGACCAAACGCTGACACTCTTTAGGATGTAACCGAGATCATCGGAAGCGGCAAAGTCGATCTAGGCTTCAAAGCCATGATCCACACCCTCGCTGGCAAAGCTCGTGGCTTCCCCATCGTCTCTGTGGGCTCTTTGCTTGACGAACCCTTCACCGGAGTCGTGTACCTCAAGTCCTCAGGCATCACCACCGACTTCCGCTCCCTAAAGGGCAAACGCATCGGCTACGTCGGCGAATTCGGCAAGATCCAAATCGATGAATTGACCTCCCATTACGGGATGGCACCTTCCGACTACACCGCCATCCGCTGCGGCATGAACGTCACCAAAGCCATCATCGAGGGCACCATCGATGCTGGCATCGGCCTTGAAAACGTCCAAATGGTCGAATTGGCTGAATGGCTTGCTTCCCAGGGGAGACCCCGCAGCGATGTCCAAATGCTACGCATCGACGAACTCGCCGAACTGGGCTGTTGCTGTTTCTGCAGCATCCTCTATATCGGCAATGAAACCTTCATCGCCAACAACGGACCCAAAGTCAGAGCTTTCCTACGCGCATGCAAGAAAGCTACAGACTATATCCTTGCTTCTCCCTCTGCAGCATACGAGGAATACGTCGAGTTTAAACCTTCCATGGGAACATCCCTCAACCGTAAAATCTTTGAGAGAAGTTTTGCGTACTTTTCAAAGGATATGAAGAATGTTTCTCGCGATTGGAACAAGGTTACTGCCTATGGAAAAAGACTTGGTGTTTTGCCTGAGGAGTATACACCCAACTACACCAATGAGTTTTTGGACTGGGGTTTTGAGGACGAGAGTAAAGACCCTAGTGGCGATCAGAAGAAGATGGTTGTGCTGCAGGAAAAGGTTGCCGAAGAGGGTGGGTTCTACCGTCTTGGTGAGAACAAAGGCGTCCCTTTGGTTGACGCTGCTAGTGCTTGTTTGATGTGAGTAATTGCTGCGAGACACTGAGGCATGGAGGTTGATTTCTGTTTTTCACTCGTTTTGTGTGGTCTATGTCATCGCATAATAATTTCGCAGATATCATTCTCAGGACGCGTCCAATGCAATGAGGCATCCTACCTCGGTAAAACATGCCATAACGCACAACGTAGCTTCTCCGTCCCTTTGCAAATATCGTATCCATCTCCACCTGTATACGCTGGAAATTGTCACTAAAGTCCATATCATACTCATCAGGAAGCACTTCCCAGTGAGACCGAAGTTCTATCTCTCTATCTTTGCTGCACCCTTTCCACCTGTGAGCAACATGGGAATCTGGCTGTGGGGGTAGAGAGAGCTACATCACCTTCCTACCAACATCCCGAGTGGACAATCCAGGATCTTGGAATCGTAACACCCCGTATCAATCACTCTCTCAACCCTTCTTAGCAAGAGCAATATTCACCTAGCTCTGCGCATCTCTGATTCCATTCATCTGAGCCTTGACTTCGAGACAGATGCTATCAATGACATTACATTCCGCAGCAATGCTAGAATCTCCACTCTCCATGATGAGCCTCATTGTAGGAGATGGAAGATGACCCTATCCCATGTATTAGAAGGATATGCTTATCAATCAAAAATGCTCGTACTAAAGGCCTATGGTCTCCTGACCTACGCCGTGGAAAGTATAGAGCGTCATTCTAAAACAACTCTCGGCATCATTATTCTTGAAATTCGGCAGTGTACCTTTACGCATCAAAAGGTTTCGGTAGATAAAATCTCATTGTATGCTGTCTTCGCCTTAAAGGGCTGGAAAGGTACTCAAGTCAACCGTTGTGGGGCTTCAATAATCAACAACATTCTGAACAACCAGGAGATATCATCCATTGATCGACCGCAAAGAATCAAGATCGTGCAAGAAATTCATCACAACTGTTCCGATTCCATCCAAGAAGAGCTTGTTACCTGTATGTAAAGAAAGTCATCAGGTCTGTAACCCCTGAGGTACTCTCTTCATCTCCGCTTGTACCCAGAGCTGCGATTTTCCATCAGAGATTTAGGTACTACTAGGAGGAGAGCTGAGACATAATCATGGTTCACAGACCTGATGTATTCTGTCCACACTTTCGCCTTGATCGGGATTTGTGCAAACAATTCGCCTTCAAGAGTTTAGTTCGAAGTTACTGCGTCACTCTGACGCTGGAGACGTTCGTATTTCTTCATTTGTTGAGAGTAGCTGTAGCAGTATAAGTAGAGGATGGTGTAGTATTGGTATAAACCAACATACCCACGGACACAATCCAGAAGATTGAACATCATTACAAAACCACTCCTCTTTTGATCATCATCATTCCCCTACAATCCCTTACCATGAACCCAGCTTCTCCGAACAAACTCAATACCATTGCTTACAAACAAAACTATCTCCAGACTTTCCAAACAAACATTACTTCTCAACATTCAACTCAATCTCCTTCCCCTATGCATCACACGACTCACATCTACCCTTATTCCGTACTCTGAAACCTAGAACCAATGGCTCGATGACTCAGTATCGAGAACGAAAGTCCTCGGGTCGACAAACCCGCTCAAGAATCTACACTCTCGAGAGCATTACTCTCGACAAGAGCCATGCGTTTTGCAGAGCCAGATGGAAAGCCTACACTCCGTCGTCGACCCAAACCGCTCGCTCTCGGCGTCCTCGGGTTCCCATAGCTGTGATGATGATGGTTTGCGGTGTTGGCAAGTCCTCGGGTGGATAATCCGATGGGAAGATCTAAACTCCCAAGACCACTACCCTTAACAAGAGCCATTCGTTCTGGAAAGAGGGAGACAAAGAGCTCTGCACTCTGTTACTGACCCGAAACGCTCGGCTCTCGAGGAGTCGAAATCTTGGAGATGTGATTGATGGCTTGTGGTAGTCGGCAGTGAACGCCGGTGGCTGCTGGTTCCAACATGTACGGATAGTATGTAAGATTGTAACAAAAGACAAGGGGATGGAGAATGAAAAGTGTACTTGTATGTGGTTCTGGAAATCGGACTTCGATACTGATCTCTCTAAATGTACTATGGAAATAAAGAGATCTGCAATGATGCACAATGTTCTTTTTTTGAACAACGCTGCTACTAGGGAGAGAGCTGCAAAGACAGAGCTTTCTGGAGTTCTGAAAGATACACGGTACAGGAAGAAAACTTCCACGTAGTATGAGGGTTTGATGTCTTGATTGTACTCTCAGTCCCAAAGTTTACTACATACCACAGATATAATGAAACTCAAATACTGTCGCCATGCATGATGATTCTGTTGAACAGTACAGCTACTGGGGAAAATACAAAGCTTTCTAAAGTCAGGAAGAAAATCTGTGAGCACACTTACCCTTGCAGAATGTGAGACAAAAGAAAAGAGTAGTCTTCGTAGTGCATAGCGATATGAGCGATATTGTTCTCTTGATCTATACTTTCGCGCCCAGTCCAAAGCAAGACAGCGACTGCTGACTTCTTGCTCTCCCTCCCACCTGTCCGTATGTCCTAGTAGCTTTACAGGACCCCACTCTGCCCCAGTCCCTTCAACTTCATACACTTTTCCTGTAGCACCTTGTGCAGCCCCTGCAATCCATCTTCGATCCCACTCACACTGCCGGCCAGCATCAACGCCTTCTCGGCCCATAATCTAGCTTGTTCGTTTCCCTCTCCTTTTCTCTCTGCTTCCTCTTCGGCTCCCGCAAACCAAAGATCAACAGCATGATTGAACGCTGTACTAGCCAACCACCCGAGCTCCTCTGGTGGGTAAGCTTCAGGAATCTGTTTCGTGGCGGCTTTGGACGCGATTGCAGAGGCTTGATCTAGACAGCGGAGTGAAATGACAGAGTCGGTGGTCAATGTCATCTGAAAGAGGCAGCGTATCCAACGGGCCAGACGTGTGATGTCTTTGTTGTTACGCCAGCACGTATTGATG
>SWBH01000032.1:0-32134 GCA_024195465.1 Aureobasidium sp. EXF-8845 | reverse complement strand
CGACCTACCACCGCATGCTGTACGCCACCACACGAGACTTCGTGACGTTCAGCGAGCCCCAAATCTGGCAAGACGTTGGCATGTCACGCATTGACTCTACCGTTCTGAAGTCAGGTGATGTCTACTATCGTTTTACCAAGGACGAAGGTGCTGGTGAGACCGGGTGTACCGACATTATTGAGGAAAAATCGACCTCGCTCAGAGCGACGTCCAGTTCTTGGACCACTATCGATACCTGCATCGGCAAGAAGGCTGGTACTCAGAACGTCGAAGGTCCAACAGCATTCAAGTCCAACCCTGGTGACGTAAATGGAGATCAATTTTACTTGTTCGTTGATGAATTCACTGGTCGTGGCTACATTCCTTTGCAGACTAAGAACATCGCGAGCCCTAATTGGACGGCCCCGGCGACATACAAGCTGCCTCCTAGTCCGAGACACGGCACTGTTCTGCCTATCACTGCTGCCGAACTCGCTAATCTTACAGCAAGCACTGTCAACACTTCGGCCGTCATTACTCGTGCATCTGGAGGTTCTCCCGTACTCAGAGGCTACTTTGCTGACCCTAATATTGCTGTCTTCAACAAGACCTACTACATCTATGCTACCACTGATGGCTTCCCTGGCTGGGGTGGCCAAGTCTTCTATGCATGGAGCTCACCAGACCTAGTCAACTGGACTCGTAGTGCGCAGCCTTTCTTGACCCTCAACGGTACCAACGGCAATGTACCGTGGGCAACTGGCAACGCTTGGGCTCCTACGATTATCGAGAGACGTGGGAAATACTACTTCTACTTCAGCGGACAAAACCCTACTTACGATACAAAGACCATTGGCGTTGCCATCGCAGACTCTCCTACAGGTCCCTTCACTGCACAGCCCACCGCCATGATCCTCAACAACGAACACCTTACGACCGGCCAAGCCATCGACTCTGATGCGTTCTTAGATCCCGTGAGCGGAAAGTACTATCTCCTCTGGGGTAACGGACGTCCGCTCCTTGCCGAGTTGACCGACAACATGACCTCTATAGAGTGGTCCACTGCACAAAACATCACGGGCCTTGTAGATTTTCGCGAAGGTCTTTTCATCAACTACCGCAAAGGGCTCTACCACCTCACCTACTCCATCGACGATACTGGCTCTGAGAACTACCGCGTCGGCTACGCTACATCCACTTCGATCACAGGAAAATGGACTTATCATGGTGTTGTGCTGCAGAAGGATGTCAGCCAGGGAATCTTGGCCACCGGTCATAACTCAATCATCAATGTGCCCGGGACTGATAAGTGGTATATGGCTTATCACCGATTTGCCATTCCGGGAGGTGACGGTACGCATAGAGAGGTGACGATTGACAAAGTTACGTTTGATAAGAAGACTGGCTTGATGAATGCTGTTATACCTACACTGAGTAGCGTCAAGGCGTTTCCTGTACCTAGGAAGTAGGGCTTGTACTTTGTGGTAGCATGCAGTAGTTTGTAGCTAGTTGAGGAAAGTAACCTGTTTTGAGCTTACAATTGTTGCCGAGTGTATAAGTTACAGGTAGAGCGAATGCGGGGTGAAGACAAGTACAAGATACATAGGAGTAGGCTCCGGTGAGGGGAATATATGGAGAGGCATCCAACATACTCCATTAGACCGGACGACTTCTATTGTACAAATAGACATGAGAGTCCTGGTCTGTGGCTCCGAGTATTCTGCTTTGAATTCCCACAAACCACAGCTCTCACCAAAACAATCCATCAATATGCCCAGCACCACCAATACCAACACCACCTCAGCTCTCTGCTCCCTCTCCGAGTTCCTCAATCAAGAATACGACTACCTTATCATCGGTGGTGGTACAGCCGGCCTCTGCGTCGCCGCTCGTTTGACCGAAAACCCAGACGTCATTGTCGGCGTCCTCGAAGCCGGTGCAAACCGAATGGATGATCCCCAAGTCTACACACCAAGTCTATACCCTACGCTCATTGGACGTGAAAAGTATGATTGGTGTTATGAGAGTGTACCACAGCCTGGAGCTGGAGGGAAGACAATGTCGCAGCCTAGAGGTAAGGTGTTGGGTGGGAGTAGTGCGATTAACTATCTCATGTATGTCAGAGGAAGTAAGGAAGATTATGATGCTTGGTGAGTTGTGTGATGTCGAGTTAGATGTGATGGTATAAGCTTATTTGTTTGTAGGGAGTCTCTAGGAAATAAGGGATGGGGCTGGGAAGGTAAGCATTCTATCCTTGTTTGCGCTTGCCGTCGCTGACAGTGTTATAGGGATTGCGCCTTACTTCAAAAAGAGCCAGACATATGATCCGCCACAGAAAGAACATCCGAACAAGCAATTCATGCCGATTGCAGCCAAGGACGAGTATCATGGTAGTAATGGTCCGATCCACACATCGTTCAACGACTACTGGGAGGTGAGGCTTCAACAAAGAATTGTCATGGCACAGCAGATTGCTTATAATGATTAGCCATTCGAAGAGGACTTCTGTAAGGCCGCTTACGAAGTCGGTGGTCAGGAGAGTTCGCTCGTCGACGCCTGGTCCGGAGGTGAGTTGTGCACTTGTATGTTTGTTACAAATACTGACTTCATCGATAATTGAAGATCATTTCGGTTTCTATAGCTCTCTGGCAGCCGTCGATCGAACCAGCGATAAAGGTAGACGCAGTTATGCCGCCACTGGATATCTGCGACCAAATCTCTCCCGGCCAAATCTCAAAGTATTGACCGAAGCATTGGCAACCAGAGTCTTGCTTGATGGTAACACTGCAACTGGTGTCGAGTTCATGCATGATGGAAAGAGACACTCCATGCAAGCATCAAAAGAAGTCATTCTTTCTGGCGGAACCGTCAACAGTCCCCAGATACTGGAGCTAAGTGGAATCGGTGACCCTGAAGTCCTGAAGGCGGCTGGAGTAGAATGTCTCATCGAGAACAACCGCGTAGGTTGCAACTTCCAAGATCACGTACTCGGCGGCATGCTTTACGACCTCAAGGACGGCTTGAAGTCTCTGGACTCTCTCCACAACTCAGAGTACCAGAAGGCAATGGAGAAAGTGTATCAAGAGACTGGTGATGGGCCTTATGGTAGTCCTGGCATGCTGATGGGATTCGTGTCGTACGCTTCGCTGGTCAGCAAAGAAGTGTTGGATGACACGATTGCTGCGATTCGTAAGGCTTCGCTCGCAGAGACCGATTTCGAGAAGCGCCAGGAAGAAACTATCATCGCGCAGCTGAGTGATCCAAAGTTCGCAAACATCCAGACCTTCTGTTCGTTGCACCGTCCTAATTTCCTTGCAATCGCTGACAAAATTCTTGCCAGGTATCGGCGCTCAACTTGATGTAAGCAAAGGCGAGAGTCAGATTAGCTTCTTCAGCGCTCCGCCCGAAGGCAAAACCCGCGCCTCACTTCTAGTTTGTCTGGAACATCCTCTATCGCGCGGAAGCATTCACATCACTTCATCGGACCCAACACAACATCCTCGCATAGACCCAGGGTACCTCAAGAACGGCGCTGATGCGAAGATCCTTGCAGAAGGCATCAAATGGATGGACAAGGTTGCCAATCAACCCGTGCTCAAGGAGTCACTCGGCGATCGGATCCTCCCACCTCAGGGTGCAAGTATTGAGACTGAGGAAGAGAGAATCGAGTATGTGAGAAACCACATCTCGACGCAGTACCATCTGATCGGCACTTGCACCATGGGTGAGGTTGTCGATGACAAGCTGAAGGTCAAAGGTGTTGAGAATTTGCGTGTCATCGATGCGTCGGTATTCCCTACTCATGTGTCGGGGAATATCATGGCTACGGCCTATGCTGTTGGAGAGAAGGGTGCAGATCTGATCAAGGCAGAAGATGGAAGGTTCTTGATGAAAGTCGACTCGAAGGCGTGAGCCGCTCTATTATAACGTTGTGTAGGCGGCGTCCCAGGACATATTGACTTGCTCGTTGGTGTAGTCGCTCCATACAAACGGCTTGTCGAAAGTGCTCCAGTCTCGATAGAGACTGGCAGTATCGAGCAACCTTGTCAGATCTCGACTCCAAATGAGAAGATATTCTGCTTCATGAGCTGCAGACGTAATGGCGGTAATCCAGCACCCCGATACTCCAAAATTTCCAGCATTCCATCTCCCTCTGTCCTGAATCTTCCACAAAGCAAACCGACCTCTAGATACCCAGCGCCTTCGATGACGATTTCCAATGACTTTGCACTCTCAGGAACAACAGCTCCGGCCACTGATTCCTCAAGAGCAATGATCGCATCGGCATAGTGACATAACTCCCCACTCCATTGTCCGGCTTCGCGTCTATTGGCACATTGCAGTAATTGCAATGCCCGTTTTCTGATCTTCGAGTGATGGATTTTGAAGCAAATGGCGTTTAGAGTTGGTACGACTGCGTACTCGAGTGAAAAGCATGATTCCTGCCTCTGAGGTAAGGGGGTGTAAGGGTAAATGCCTTCGTTGCTTGCGGAATATGCCTTCGGGCCTTGGTTCGCTGGATACGGCGAGAGGAACTCTTCTATAAGGTCGAGAAAGATAGATGCTTGGTCGTTGAATCGATCTGTATGTTTTGCGTGCGTATCTCTCGCAGTCGAAAGGATGAAGTATGAGTAGAAGAGTTGAATCTGCAGATGAAGCAGTGCTCGGCGATAAGTATGGTCCTGTGTTTTTTGCAGCACTACCAGTTGTTGTGACCAGACTTGATGCGCTTGTAAAAGCTGAAGTTGTCGCTGTAGTAGAGAGTGCCCTAGTGGTAGAGGTAGAGAACGACTGATGCAATGGGTGATGCATTCCAATACCGCCGGTCGTTGAGCCGAAACCTCCAGAGTAGCGACATGTTCTGCCGCCAACACGAGCAAGTCAAATCTCCACTTCGAGGCAGCCACGACGAGAGAGTCGATTGCTTGCTTTGCGCATCCTACCAAATCGAGCGTTGTAGAGCTCGTAAAAGGCTCGGTGGGTGTTTCGCGTCGCTCCTTCCTCTGTGATTCCTCTTCTCCATATTCCAGAACTTGCGATCCCATCCAGTCAAAAGCAGCAGCAACATCCTTTTCCACTCCTTTCGATGAGAACTTTGATATCCCGGTAGCACCTTCTCCGATAGCTCTTCTACCAAACTTCAAATGTTGGATAGCGAGTGCAGTCTCATCCTGATAACTCTCGTATGCCACAAACAGCAAACAACAAAGCAGGACAGGCTCAATGACTCTCTTCCCGCAAGAAGCAAGATCGATATATCTCTGAAGAGCAGCAGTAGCTTTGCAATACTGCCTCAAGTTGCGCCGTTCCTTGACCGGTGACGGTGGGGTAAAGAAACAAGCATAATTCCTGGCGAGGCGAGCGCTAGCAACACTGCCACATGCCGCAATAGCAAAATATATGCAGGGTTCAGTGTTGGAAAGCTGTAACGACAGAGCAATCCATTCATGATTGGGAGATATCATCTTCAGACCCGAGACGATGTTACCAGTAAAATACTGAAATGACATTTGATCCTCCAAGGTTGTGTGGAAAGCCATGCCTGGTTGTCGAGCAATCGCGATTGGAACCAACGACCTGGATGCCGGAAGGAGCGGTCGATACAGAGTTTTGTTGCTGCTCTTGTCAGGACTCAAAGCATAGCCATCGCAAGTACGCCCAGTAGAGGCACAATTCTTGCAACCAGGTCTACCCTCGTCACATTTTACTCTACGGATACTACGAGTAAACTTTAGTGATGTATCCTATTTTGAGCATACTTGATTACTGTACCACTCACCGACACGTTCCGCATGCATTTCTGCTATACTTAGTACCGACTTTGCGCCGCCGTTTCGTTTTGGCCTCCATGGTCAGACCTGATAGGCATGTGTTTTCGAGAAGAAGCAAAGGAGTATTCTCGAGCAGTCAGACAAGGTCGGAGCACGGACTTATCCCCCGGACGATGCAGACAGAAGGCCCACACCTGCTCGAGGCTGATTGGCTGGCTCGATAAATCGACCAACGGGAATAATCATGGGGTATATAATCCGATGGTCTGAAATTATCTGACTAGAAATTGCTGCAGCAGGAAGGTCGCTCACCTCAAGTCTTTGTGTTTCGTCGATTGGTCGCCTCGGAAATCTGCGAATCAAGCATTTCTATATGAGATAGTCAGGCATGAAACAGCCAGGCATGAGGATGAGCCATGTGTATATAAGATGCTGTTGGCAGCCAAAGATATGGTCTTCTGGTGCAATACCTCGATTCCGACTATTCTCCCTAAACCAGTCCTGGCTTCGTACTTGAAGGAACTGGCATCATATAACCAATCCACTTTGCGCTGCCATTGACCGACTATGGCCCTCTCAGCTGGCGCGACCATAGCGATCGTCATTTTCGGTTGCGCAGCTATGGTCCTCTGCGGCTACGCCATTTGGGCTGTCATGTTCGCACAGCGAACAGACAAAATCGACCACACGAGACCTCAACCTCAAAGCGAACAAGCCCAGTACATGCGCGAAATACGGAACAGGAACCTTGAGGCATTCTCTCGAGAGTTTGGACGGCGAGAGCAACGTTTGCCAAGCTGGTCCACCAGGAACGTGAGTGCATATTTTTGAGTACTGCCCATCCACCACTGACTAGGGAGCGCGGTGAACATAGTTCGGTGCTTGCTTGACGCAAGCTCCAGAGCAATGACTCATGCTATCCCCAGCGAGCCACCACCCAAGTCAAGTTCTGTCAAACAGCACCCGGCTCCGAGAGCTGGTGCAGCACATTGATGTGGGGCCATATCATTGAGGTCGAAAAGAATGAAGGGCCTCTCAGGAGATCGGACTGTGTTGATCAACAAGAGCCAGCATGCGAGGAAGCAGATCCATGACGCGGAAGGGTTTCGTCTGCATAAAATGTCAGCACAATAATACAATAATCATGGACTTATCGCCACTTACCACGACCTCGTCCATACCAGCCTCAATACACGAGGCGATCTGTTCAACACGAGCGTTCGCTGTGATACCAATGATGGGCACATGTCGGACAATTTCTTCAGCTCTTTCGAGCTCGCGTATCCTTCGCGCGCATGTCAAACCATCCATGATCGGCATCTCTACGTCAAGTAGAATGACAGATAGAGGAATCTGCTCTACGCCAGCGGATTTGTGGAACGTAGTCGTCGACAAAACTTCGAGAGCATCAAGACCATGATCGGCAACGTGAACTTTCGCACAACCTGTCTTGCGCAGCTGCTGAGCGAGGATCTTCTGGTTAATCGCGTTGTCCTCGCTAATCCTAATAGTCAGTGAAAAGTCTTCGTGATGGACGACTGTAGGGTACTCACACCACTGCCGATCGTTAGTAATAAGTCATCTTGATATTTGTGTGGTACTCACCCAAAACATGGAGATCTGGTGCTTGCGTTTTTTGCGCAATTGGACCATCTACCACTCGCATATGATCGCTGATCGACGTCTGGGCCAACTCTGCAGCCGGGGTTTCGACATGGGGCTCAATCCGGGCGGTTTCCACATAGAAAGCAAAGGTCGACCCTACACCGAACTCACTGTGTACACCAATCTGGCCACCTTGAAGCTCTACAAGCTCACGGCTAATAAACAGGCCGAGACCGGAACCTGGAAGTCATGTAAGTTTTGGTGAATGCTTTGTTGTGATGGTGGTTTTTGCACGAACCTCCATATTGCTTGTAAGTCTTGGGTGAAGCTTGACTGAACCTGTGGAAAAGATGACCCATCTCAGTCGCGGTCAAACCGCAGCCAGTGTCACGAACACTGAATATCAAGTAGACGTTTTCGCCGATGGGATCTTCAGTTATTGACAACCGACGAACTGCCTTGACAGGTACGTCTGCCCGCGGATCTACAAGCATGACTTGGCAGTCTCCAGCAGTTGGCCTTGTCCGCGACGCACCGAGGCCGATGACGATTTGCCGCTTCTCGGAGTTCTTAGTAAACTTTATGGCATCTGCACGACACCGTTAACATATGTTTCTCTTTTGAGTAGTGGGAAGTACTCACTGGTCATCAAGTTAAGAATGATTTGTGAAAGCCTGGGTTGCACGATACAATTAGTATCTCATGAGTCTTGGTGTAATTCACAGTCGTTTCAACTCACCTCCCTGGGTCAAGGAGAACATTGTCAATTGCGAGATCAATATAACTCTGTTGTATCTCCATCAAGCCTTGAGTCTGATTGTAATCGAGTTCTGCTTGAACCATCTTCAAAACCGATTGCACCGTCTCTGACGGTCGAACCTTTTCAGGTGAAAGCACCAGAAGCTTGGAATCCAATCGGCTGAACGTAAGGACTTCTTCGGCGATCTGTTTCATATGTTTTGCGCAGAGCTGAATATTGGCCGCCGTGTCAAGGAGCGTGTGCCGTAGATCAGGTGTCAAAACACCAGGTTCGTTATCCAAAGGCAGCGAAGTAGAAATGCCATCTGCGAGTAATAAGATTGCTCCTAGTGGGTTTCGCATCTCGTGGGATATCCTGGAAAACATTAGTCAAATTTAATGTCATTGGGTTCGTCTCGAGCTCATACATGTCGATGAAGACTTCATATCTTCTCTTGGTCTCTAATGCATCTTGCAGCTTTTGTTCGGCAAGCTGCTTTCTGGTCGAGATATCTCTGAGCCAAATATACAGATACTCTAGGTTGCCATCTGTGTCATGCCGTTGCTGAACACTAATTTCCAGCCAGCGAACTTCAGGTGCAGGTACTGCTTTGACACGGAACTCAGCGCTCGCGGTCGTTGCTTTTTCAACGGCGGAGCTCCAAAGCTGGTTGACAACCTCGAGATCTTCATCGTGGACAGCATCTCGCCAGGCTAGTCCAACTTCAGCGGCTTTGTGAAACTCGATTTTGCTAACGCCGAGGAGTTCGAGGCATACATCGTTGACGTATACGCAATGACCATCTTCTCTGTGCATACACATCCCTATTGGTGCGTCGCGCAGCATTCTAGTGAAATTCTGCTCACTTGCCTCGGCTTTCAAGGTCATGGTCTCCAGTTGCTGGGACAGAGCTCGAGAGATTTCCTTGGACTCTCGCTGCTCCATGGGTAACGAGAAGAGCGCAGCCGATTTGAAAAGCATGTCGCGAATGGACTCGGAGAATTGGCGAACACTGGGGTTCATTGCTCTTCTGGGGTTCAAGCCGAGAACGACGACGCCCAGAATTCGTACACCATCCAAAGCCACAATGGGCAAGACATAGGCTGTATCAATAGGACCAACGTCAGGAATGGACACTGCCAGCTCTGAAGGAAGTGTGTTCTTCGTTATTTGAAGAACGACAACGTCATTACTGGATCTTCTCAGTGCCGCAACGACTGTAGGCGAGGGATAGGGCTGTAATGATTCAATGTTGCAAGAGGCCTCGAGCTGGAATGTCTCTGCATCATGTATTTGAGCCATGGTGTAGACGACTGCATACGAGAAGTCACGAGAATTGGACTTCATCGTGTGGACAAAGACTTGCCAGAGGTCCCGCAGGTCGGTTGCCTTGGAGATATTCTTCAATAAAGATCTAGATACTTCTGAGCGGTTTCTCTGTAGTACTTTCTCTGTGATCTCCGTAAATTCTGCAAGAACGCCCAGATAGCGGCCATCGGGCGCGGGTATTGGAAGAAAGACAAGATCGAAAAAGCAACTCTCGGCAAAGCCATATCGAGTCAGGATCAATTCGTGATCCTTTTGGCAAACAGGTTTGCCTCTTCTGACGCCGGTTTTGATCATCTTGACAACCTCAGTATGGACAGCTTCGCCCCAGACTTGTCTCAGGGGTTCACCGAGACAGCCAGGGTGCATCTCGCCGACGACGAAGCGAGCTTTTTCGTTGTAAAGCAGCGTCATGTCATCTCCCCAATACAAGACGCGAGGCTCCTCAGAAGCAAGGATTGTTGTGTACATCTGTCGCAACATGGCGGGCCAGAGGTGTATAGGACCGATAGCCTTATCTTGCCAGTTATGGTTGTTCAGAAGGTCGAACCAGGGATCCGGAGAAGGCTTTGGGGCCAACAGCCAGTCGACAGCTAAGTGCTCCAGAGGTGTGTCCATATCAGAGGATGCTATGCTCCAAGAATTGGTCGAGGCCGAAGCTATCGAGCCTGTGTCTGACTCTTGACGTTTCAGAGGATTTGTTTCTACAGGCAGCGCTGGACCGAAGCCTTGTTGAGTTGCTGGCAAGTCTGGTATGCCTTCAGCGAGAGAAGGTACTCCAGGAGTATTGTCCACATGTCCAAGGCAACTAACAGCTATCCAGGATGATCCGATGCTCTTTCTAGTCCAGGATCTTTCTGCAAAGGTAACGAGCGTCTCAGTGAGACGTAGACGTGGCCTTGCGCCATCGCACGCTGCCTCAAGGAGCGGGGTGAACCATGAAGGAGAAGACGAGCTCTGCGGTATGGCAGCATTCAAGGCTTCAAAAGCGTTATTACAGTACAAGACGATCGTTGTCGCATGATCGAGGATGAACGTGGGTCGGTCGTCGTCTGCGACAAAGTCTACAAGGCTATCGAGCTCGGATGGAAAGTTGTCGACCGGTGTCGACGAGAATGCAAGAGCATCCGGGAGGGGAATCATGCCTATTCAGCATGAGTATCGAGTCTCAGACTGCTTCTGCTTTTGTCTAGATATGTCTGTCCCCGGCCATGGCCAACTGTTGTACGGCTAAACGGCCAAATCCACTATTCTGTAGTTCCCTGTCGCCAAGACCGTCCAGAGTCTTGCGTCATGGAGCTTTGGGTTTAGCATTTCGGAATCATGTCCGAAACTGCAGCTGTATCGTGATTGAATAATCACTGCAGTATTCGCATTGCAGAAACACTTTGAAGGGCTGAATCCGTCTCCGAGCGTCAAACTGTAACATTGTATTCATCGTTTGCCAACCTGGAGTAGTCTTGGGTATTAATAATCAAACAAAAACGCCTGTGTGCTGTGAATGCCACATCTCAATCAAACAAGACCAACCACACCGATCCCCCTACAAAGAAAACCAAGACCGCGATAGTGAGTATCGCAGCTCCTGCTCTATCACCAGCAGTGATCTTTCTAGTAACGATAGTCGGCTCAAACTTAGCTCCAGTGCTTCCTGTTCCAGCACCAGGATTACTCGTACTGTTACCGCCCGTAGAGCTAGTCAATGGGCCAGAATATGCCGCTTCTTGGTTGACATCAAGCATCAATGACTGGATTGTAGCCAGCGCAGACATCTCTTGTCCAACTCCGTATGTGCCGTCCCAGACTGTGGTATTCCACTCCTGCCCGCAGACGGTCCCAGCACTACCTCCGTCACACTGGCCAGCTGCTCCTTGTGCTGAAGCCCGGAGATAGGGGTATATGGTTTCGTGAAGTGATGGAATGAGTTGGGAAGTGACTGCCAGGGAGCGAGCAAGATATGAGCGGAAGGATAGCTGATCGGTATCGCAGTTCCCTAGCGGTTGACACGTTATCTCAACCATGATTTTGTCGCCCATGGTAGCAGGGAAGAAAGTGTTGAAAGTTGTGTTGAGGAGACCTGTAACGATATCTAGCCAGGATGCGTCGGATGTCTGCAATCCATGTTAGTGAACGTTTTCTGATGAAGAAGGAGATACAAACATGATTATACATATACGCAGCACCGCTTATCGCAGCGGCGTAGTTGTACGTCCATTGGAAGTGATCCACAGATGTACAGTTACTCTCCGTCGTGGTTCCATCAAAAATTTCAAAGGTCTCTGCATCCCAAAGCGAGTTCTCTGAATACCAGCTCCAAGTCTTCTCGGCCCAGTCTTCATATGTCCCGTTATTTGTATATCTCGCCAATCGCGCAGCCAGCTGGAAAAGCCCAAGATTCGATATCGAGTTTTTGTAGTTGTAGCCTGCGTTAAAAGTGTAAATCTGCCATCGCAAGCCACCTCCACAGGTACCGGTATCCCAACGTGAAGCCATCTCGTTGAAAACCGCTTGAGCCAGAGAAAGCCATGAAGGTGCATTTGCGTTTGTCGATTCGGGAAAATTGAGTTCGGCAGCGTCCATGGCTGTGAATGCCCAAAACACCTGATCATCGTTGCCTTCGTCTTTTGTCTGGTTCGCTGGAAGGAAGTCGTTGCCTGTGCCAACTTGAAACTGGATGGCGGTGGAAACGATGTCGTTGTAATAGGTATCTCCAGTATAGTACCAGTAATTTATCATGTGCCCGAACATGCCTCCAGCTTCCCACCAGTAGTAAGGGCCCGGGAGTATACCAGGGGTCCCACCTGGCTGATTGCCTGAGTACCATGCCATCAAGCCATTGGCAATAGTTTTTGAGGCATTCCGTACTGAATCTAGTAGAGATTAGAGCCGCACCTCATAGGTTTGTGAAGACCATCCTTACTCGCATCTGTTATGTCAAGAGTAACAGCATTGGTGAGACTTGCTAATAAGATAGTACAAAAGCCCAGTCGCAGATATTTTGAAAACGCCGTGAACGCCATGGATGCTGTATGAGGAGGATGATATGAAGAGGCTCTCTGCAAATCAACAGAACATCGACAGGGGTGAGGTGAGCATTATGCTAAGCATTTGCTCAAGCATTTGGATGTTTCTTGTTTGGGTACCGTTGAGACAATGACGACGGGTGGCAGGAGACTGCCGGCCTTCCGATGAGATAGGCTTACGACGACAACAACAGGCCGTCTATTTCCAAAGGGTCCGCGGCAGGTATGTAAACATTACAGGTTCATCCAGATGGTCGTACTGGCACTCACCGTGTCATCTGTGGTGGGCTCTTCCTTCTGAGAATATCATGGTCTGATTTGGCCCATTTCGGGAGCGATGTACAGTTGATAGCAAAACACCTCATCTCTTTGGATACGAGTCCCGTCTAGTGTCTGACCATTGAGTTATAGCAACACATACAATAAGATTACGGTGTAACCAGCTATGATGTAAGTGCCTTTGACAGGGACTCTCCCGCGAGCACCCTACAAGCAAAGGTATGTCGTCCCGCGAACCCCCACGGGGGTGGTCGAATGCGTCGACGCAGCGTCGTCACTTTGCGACGGTATTTGAGTCGGCCGGGTGTCTCGGCCCGCGACGGTACGAAGGGAGCATCATCACCTTTGGGAGTACGATCGTAGGCATTCTGCAGGCAAAGTCAATGACACCTCCTAAGGAATCGAATTGATTGACGATGGTCGAATATGATAACATCGGACTTGATCGTGTGTTTGTAGAAAGGACAGCGAGCAGGCGGCTGGCTTCTTTTGGAGTCTGAGGCGTGCGCGGAAATAAGCACAGCCGGAAATAACAGTAGGCCAGCAGCTTTCGTGCGACAACGGCAGTCTTCAACAAATCCCTTCTCTGAAAGTCTATTCCACTCATAATAGTATGCGCAAATATTAACCCGTTTCGCGGACATACAATCAGTGTTGTGACCTGCATTCACGCGATGAACGTCTCTGAGAGGCCGTACTCTAGCACGCTGCACCGTCAGGCATGCGAAGCTCCAAGAGCGGTGTCTTCGGCAATCATGCATGTTCTTACTTACCACTGAATACTATCAAAAGAGCTTCAGGTAGCCCAGAGCAGTCCCCAGGTAGATAGGCGCCAGGAATGAGGTGCTCGTTGAAGCGTGATTCAAGGTGCGTCCTCAGATCCGCTTGTCGCTGCTGTGCCGCAATGCAGCAGATAGGCGCCAGCCCTATAGAACTGATTGATTGATTGCAAGTCATGCCAGGTCAGGACCAACATGAAGAGCGACATCCTCCACGACTACAGGCCGGAAGTTGTTCTCTGACAGCACCGAATTGACATACAGCAAAGAGATGGCCTTCGAACGAGCAAGTTTTCCCAAGACGAGATCAATACTGGTGTTCTGTACAGGTAGTGTTCTCTTCTTGTTTGCAGCCTACCAGTTCTATACTTCGACGCCTCAGCACAATGAAACGACTGCAACATTACATCCAGCGGATCTTACGACTCCAGCATGCGAGATATGGCCAGGCTGGCGGACTTTTGCTCCAAACAGTGTCTCTGCCAATAAATCATAGCCTGATGTTTTCTCGAAAGTTCAAAAGGTCGCGCGCAGAGTTGGAAAGCCGGCCAAAACTGCTGGACACCACGACTTTTGGCATGTTGTTGCGCACGCAGCAATCTATCCATCTGTCTGCTTCGTTCGCTTCTCATTCTAGTCACTTTCCAATTTTTTGGTCGAGTAAATCTATGCCTCCACCGAATAGCAATGCCTTTTTGATGAACGAGAGTATCAGTACGAAAACGTGACAAGTTTCGTTGAGCTCATCACCTGCGCGTGTCCTGCTGATGCTAAGCCGCTGCTGTTGGTGGCCGCACGGCCCCCTGTCTCTCCAAGCTCCTTCCTCGAGAGACCCCTGACCGGTGTCTTCATAAACACGGCAATGCCGCTGCAGCTTTCCCCATCTCCAGGACTTACTGAGCCGGGCGCAGTATCACCAAGACCAATAATACTCCGACTTGCCCAGGGCTGCATATCACATGAAGATTGCGAAAACGGTCAAAGGTCGAAACCTCAGCTGAGGCAAGCTTTTGGGGCTGAGGATACTGTATATATGCATGACTGCGGTAAGCCACAGCGAAGACACTAAAAAAGCAGTTTCGCATGTGCTGATCTTGTTGAATCAGTGTGAACATATAACATAGCTGCCTGATCACATCTCGCTCCTCTTCTTTTATCGCTTTGTACATATTCAATTCTTCCTGTCGAACGATATCCTCGCATCCAGACTTCCACACTTGCTCGATACATTGTCCTCATAACAAACATCGCGACTGGCTCAACCCTCCAAGATGCGACCTGCTTCGGAACCTCAGAGACTGCTGGTCTTTTGTGATGGAACATGGTGTGGACCAGAGACTGATACTCGAACCAACATCCAAATACTCGCAGAGATGACAGGTATCGACATGAACAATCCAAAGGGATCAAGAGAACTCGAGGATCCAACGCGAAAACTTCGAGCAAAATACTTCAACGGCATTGGACTTGGAAGTACATTCTTCGCCTACCTTTTCAATGGTGCAACTGCAAACGACATAGGAGAGACTTGCGTTGAGATCTACCAATACATCGCACAACACTATCGCGAAGGGACGGAAGTCTGGGTTTTTGGTTTGAGTCGAGGTGCATACACAGTACGCTGTGTAGTTGGCATGATCAACAACTGCGGCATCGTCAAGAACCCATCTCGTGATCTTTGTGATCAAGTCTATCGCATTTACTCATCGCCTTACGAAGCCGACAAGCCATCATCAGCTCAAAGTAAGGAGTTTCGAGAGAGGGCAAGTTGGGATGTCGCAACACCAGTCAAGTTCATGGGTCTTCTGGATACTGTCGGTAGCATCGGCATTCCTTCCTTGGACGCTGGCAACGGACCTTCCTACCCCACGCTTTGGGACCAAGTTGTGTCGAGCAGTGTTGATCAAGTCTACCACGCTTGCTGTCTTCACGATCGTCTTTCACTCTTCCAACCTTGCCTTACGAAACGCGACCGAGACAATGGCAAATCAGCACCTCATATCCATGAAACATGGTTTCCAGGCTGCCACTACGATGTCGGTCGCCAGCGCTTCAAGTTTCTACGCCGCAGAGCTGTCAACCCTCTTGAGCGTCTCCTTGTCTTGATCCCCAATCTGTTCTCTGGTACTCTGGAACCCAATGACGTCTTAGCCGACGTCGTATTACGCTGGATGCTTGAAGCAATCAACAACGAGATGCCCACTCAGACTGCAATCCCGGATATTGACGCAAAAATCGCGAAACTCGAAGTACAAATCAAGTCCGGCAACGATAGTATTGGTTCTGGTGATGTTTACTCACCTCAAAAGTCACTCTTGTACGCTCCCTTCGGCAAGATCATCTCGCTGCTTCCTCAACCAAAAGCAATCTATGATGCCATCTCCGTTCTTATGGCTTTGCGTGACCGACGCATTCCGGACGAAGGCGCACATGTGTTCCCTTACAAAGACAGCTTCGCAGGTGGAAAGAGGAGTATTGAGGAGCTGGGTAAAGTGACCAAGGAACGGTATCCTAGTCGCACCTACGAGAGTTGGCAGGCTTGGAGTACTTACTTCCCACGAAAGGATGATCCGGTGTTCAAAAATGGCGATGTTGATGGGTATGACAAGACTATCAAGACTGATGAGGAGCAAGTGGGTGGTAGTGAGCAGTAAAGAAAGCAAAGTGGCTAGGCCATATGATATAAAACTACCTCTTCCACTTTACTTTCTCTTTTTCTATACCAGGAACCGAACTTAGCAACCTTATCGATATGGGATGCTTGTATGTTTAAAGAGCTCCAGATGTGGAGTATTTCTATCCAATAATACAGTAAGATTGAAAGAATCAAATAAGCCCGCATAGGTTAATCGAAGGCACTAACAGGTCGATGACCCTGATAGTACATCCTGATACCGCAGAGAATAGGTAACTCATAAGTTGCAATGCACGAAGGATAAAGCAGAGTATACGAAGGAGAGAGATGGATAGCACTCGTTGACGACCTGAGGCGCGACCTTAGGTATAGCTTCACACATTTATGCTTTTCTCAAGCAGAATAATTTAGAAGCGACGACTTTGGTGCACTTGGAGTCCATGCAAGTGTCATTGCAGTGATGACTAACTGGATTATTGAAAGGTTGTGGTGGTGAGTAGCTAAGATAGGTATTTATGGAGAACCTGATAGGGAAGCGCAGGATGTTTATCGATCAGATTATAGCGGTATGACGGGAACTAATCAACGATACACTGGATTTTGTTTTCATTTCTGCTTTCAACTCACAATCAGCGAAAGTTGGGATGAGCAGCAACATAAAACCAAGCAATCATCCTGACCGCAGCGTGTCATTAGGTTGTCAGCAAGAATCTACAACTTGACAACTGTTGTCAGGTTCACAGGATAGCGAGTAGCGAATTATACCGTGTTGCCCTAGCTACGAGTTGGTGAGTTTCACAAAATGGGTGCTGCATCTCACTTTCGTCATCAATTTCACAGAACGTGAGGTCAAGGTTGATGGTTAAAAAACGGCAAGGTAGGAATTTGACAATTATTTAAAAGTTTATTGATAGCAAGCAATATCATTACTTCACTTTACCGATATCTAAACCCTATCATATCAAGCCCTGCCATCCTAGCCCCTGCATCCCTTTCATCAAGTCATCAAGCCCTTGTCTCTGTATGCCTTGCTCTTCTTCTTCTTCCGCTTCCTCGTCCACATCACTATCATAGCCATCGATAACAGTCTGCACCAGATAAGAACGCATGATGCAATCATAGCTGCGTCTAAACATCTCAATCGCAGCCACAGCTCTCATACTCTCCACTTCGAGACTTTCGAGATCTGTGTCCCAGGCCTTTTGCGGTGCTCTTGCGAGTGACTCTGAGAGATTGCGTGTGGCGAAGTCTAGCGTATCTTGCCAGGAGCGGTACATGTTGTCGCGCATCTGAGCATCGGGCGATGTTGGTAAGTCTAGATTGAGTGCATCGGAAGATGGTTCCATGATCTGGGTGCTGAATTTGTCGCCGAAAGTCATGATGCGTTGGAGTAACTCCATAGCGTCGCTTGCCTTGTCCTTCGCACGGTGGATGTATTCGACGAATGTTAGACTTTCTTCAACGAGGCCAAATACAGCTGCGAGGAGACGTAAGGATCCAGTGTCTCTTGACACCATCTGGGACGGCAATGAGGTAGCAAAACTGTACGCTGTTGTAAGGACACACGTAATCGTATCAATGTCCGTATTCATGCCTTCTTCAGCGGTCAGATCCAGGTCATATATCATATCATGTAGAACCATGGCACTGGCTTCAACAAGTGGTGTAGCTAAGATGCAGCATCGGCTCGAGCTATTCGAGCAATCAATGTAAGCTGGCAGCAAAGCCGTGAGCATCACACTTCTGAGTTCGCGTGATGCTTTGCCGGTCAGAGTCTCATACATCTGCTTGATGAGATATGCTTGTTGGTTCTCAGAAGCTGCGCGCTCACTGACTGTCTGCACAAATACAGCAAGCTGCTTCCGAGCCCGGCTGTCTCCCAGTCTAGACTCGTAGCTCTTGAGCTTCGCTCTGACATACGTTGGATCATCCAGTGGTAGAGGGAAAGCCGCGGAGTCGACAAAGAAGGGGTCGACGGGACAGATGTCGGACGTGTGTTGTTGCATGAGCGATATGGTTGACTGCACAAACTCGACGTAGGCTCCTTCGACATTGTCGTAAGTTGATCCACCGAGTCGGCCAGACAGGTTCTGGAGCTGTTCATACGTACTACGCATGTGTTGCATAGCGGCCTTGAGCATGTCGACATACTCTCTTTTGCTTTCTGCCATTGACAAGGAGTTGGTCGAGTTCAGTGACGTATGCATGTTCGACAGCACGCTACCAATGAGGCTGATACGTCTTTGACGAAGATCGGCCATGGTAATCCGGTACTCGCCAGTATCACGATTAGCAGAAAAGGGCAGGTTGTGCAACAATGGCTCTGAGAGTGCTTTCTCTAGCAGGTTTGCTGTAAGGCGGTGTTGAAACTTGAGCATCGACTCGCGCTCGAACAACGAGACAAACCAAGCTTTCATGAAGAGAGCCCGGTGAGTGTTGAGGCTTGCCCTATCACTCTTGATAACAGAAGCCAAGAAGTAGCAGGTGTATTTGTGCCTTTGTTCCGTGCCGCGAAGCTGGAACCATGACGTTAAGCTGTAGACATCCAAGAAGCTTGACCAGTCGTGAGTGTTCTCATTGACGAACTTTTGAGCAGTAGAGACCCAAACAGCAACAATGTTTTTCAGCAGCACATCATCGGGGCTTTTCTCGGAACCGAAGCATGTTGAAAGAAGAGAAGCAAGAGGTTCTTGCAAGAATGCTACATCTGATGATTTTGGCTCCGAATTTGCGGGCTCGTCTTCGACGACCTGATCCATGAACGACCAATCACCATAGTCCTGGCTGTCGTCACTGCCCGGTTGACTCTCTTGATGTACAGGTATGCAAAGTCTGTTCTTGGCAACGAGCAGCTCATTAACAATGTCTAGTGTCTGGATGATTGCAACGGAAAGCCTAGGCTGGTCCATATCAAACAGTTTCAGCACTTCGATCACATTTGACTGTTCGACGACATTGCGGACAGTTAACCATGACTTAGATATCTTGACAGCGTTCTGCATTGCTAAGAGCAGATCTTGTAGAATGGCAAAGATGCTTCGTTGGTTGGCTGTGATAGTCATCTCAAGCATTTCGGGCGATATTTCAGATGATCCCGCAGATCTTACAGCAGCATATTGAGCTTCTGCCTCGGATCTGACGAGACGGTACTGAGAGATCGTGGTTTCAATCATGTCTCTATACCATGAAGCCAGAACGTCCAGATCATTGAGCTTTTCAACCTGAGAAAGCTGGTAACGAGCGAGTATACCCCAGGCATGGACGCTGAGTCGACAAGCTTCTCGGTGTGAATTGTCATGGTCTACCAAGTCTCTGATCATCTGTAGTCGAGGCCCACAGCCAGACGGCATAACCCAGTAAAGCGTGCAGAGCAAGTCGTGGTGATTGCGCAGAGCGTTGAGTGCAACGTGGGTGACTTCCTGCTCTTTGTGATACGTGCGGCCATGGTTAGGAATGAATCTCCATGCGAAACCTTTGACTTTGTTTCTTGGGAGTAGTTCTTGCAAGCCTCGCAAACCCA
This sequence comes from Aureobasidium sp. EXF-8845, assembly GCA_024195465.1. Taxonomy (NCBI): domain Eukaryota; kingdom Fungi; phylum Ascomycota; class Dothideomycetes; order Dothideales; family Saccotheciaceae; genus Aureobasidium; species Aureobasidium sp. EXF-8845. The sequence continues at coordinate 12,478 of SWBH01000032.1, read as the reverse complement.
CCACAAGCATTTTGAGGAAGATGTGGAAGGCACAATCGGATGCTTCAAGCTCGACGGCCGGACCCTTGTCAAGATCCTCGAGGAAGCGCGGCGAACCCTTGCCCTCCTCTTTGTAAAGTTGGGATAGATTGTTTCCAGCAAAGAAATCGTAAATCGTGCCCAGTGCGATCTCACATCTCCGCCAGCCCCAGTATACGATCAGATGGTGTACTCGAGTGAGGCAGGCTCGTACATAGTCGTTCAGCGTTGGATTGCGCGTCTTGATAGTCGCTGGATATAGTGTGAACACGCGCTGCAACAACATCTTTGCCAAATTCCAGTTGTCATTGGTTGCATGGAACCTGCTCTTGGGTCGAAAAATGCCTTTTATATCGATCTCGAGAAGCGCTTGAACAGAGAAGAGATCATACCAGATCTGATCGAGAGAGTGTATGTTGCAGGTCTTTCCGATAAAGTGTCCCAGATGTGAGGTCAATATATCAGAGAGTTTGGTCGGTGCATCGATGGTCGTAAGCACATGGTTGACAATCACGATGCTCTTGATTGCGATGTCTTGCTCTTGGATACCTGAGTCACGTTGGGCGTGCTCCCGATGTGTCTCAAGGAAATCACGGATTGCTGTAAGCCTTGAGGGCAATGCTGCAGCGATGACCTTCGTGCTTAAGCGAACACATTTCTGCACAAGGAGTGTCTGCTGCCTCAGTTCAGCAGCAGGATATCGGGAGATGCTTACGCACTGAGCAGTGATACAAAGCAGATACAACAACGAGTCTACCACGAGTCTGTCGACATGAGACTGTATGTGTGAATGTGACCTCAGGCCGATAGTCTCAGCATCGATCATCTCTTCAAACTCATCAACGAATCGAGAGAGTCGGTCCAAGCTTGAAGATCGATCGATGGGGTCCAGAAAGTGAAGACAGCCTGAGAGGTACCTCACAGCAGACCGTAAGAAATAGTCGAATCGTGCGGTAGTATCTTCAATGGCCGTACGTCGCATTTCCTCGCCTTCAAACTCGCCAACGCTATGTAGGTCTTGTGTGGAAGCTGCAAGCATGTAACCTAGACCAGCAGACACTTCTTCATTCCAGGAACTCCAATGTAATGAGCGGCCGGTCACCTCTACAGTGATACGACCAGCAGGGACGTCGAGATTGCGATTTCGAAGTGTCAAACAGTCGCTGAAGTCTCCGCTACCCACGAATGTGCTGGTAGCAAAGTATGTGCCCACCTCGAGCGGTCTGACATCAAAGTCTGTAGGGTATCGGGTACCGAAAGAGCCCAGGCCTGTGAGCGTCTCATGCTCAAGAGTCTCATGCAAAGGTATGACTTCTGCTTCTCTGGGCGCTTTTGAAGAGACATCGACCGGCAAAGGCTCGTTCGGTTGACGAAATCTTGCTGTCTCGACATCAAATCGTTGAGCAAGTCTCTTGCGAAGTCGTGAAGGTAGAGTAACGCCCTCAGTCCCTCCCATATCGCTATCTCGATTTGGCATAAGATCTGATGCAGCAGCTTCAAGTTGGTCGCCCTTACCGTTGTCGTCCTTGTCGTTGAGGAAACGCTCAAGTCGGAACTTCGAGGCAGGCTGGTCATGCCTGTCCCGAGAGAAGATCTCCATCAGGCGAGACCAGGGTGCAGCAAAAGTGAGCGGATCGAGAACACGATGTGTGCCTTGTGCTCTGGTCTCTATTTGAGCAGGCCGCATGCGATGATCGCGTTCGAGCATCTTCCGTTGGTTTGCTCGAAGTAAGTCTGGAGCAGTACGTCTTCGCGCATTATTGCTTCCTTCTCGCAGCTGTTGAGGCCGTGTCGGTCTCGCGCCCAAGAAAGGTCGTGGTTGTCCAGGTTTGCGGCCTCTCGGAACGCTCGTAGCTGTTGGGTTGTGGGGATCATCATCCAGCCGGACAGGAACCGTTGTATCTGGTACACTATTGACAGAACGTGCAGGTTGTGGTGGAGGCAACCAATTGCGATTCAGATTGCCTGCTTGCCAGGATAACAGCGGTTCAAGAGCATCTTGTGTATCTTCTCTGGTAGCAAGACGGATGTCTTTACCGGTCGGGCTGTGTCTGCCATGATCGGGCCGATTACGTGCTTGACGAGCGGCAAGACGAACAAATTGAGGTTTAGGCACTGCTCGAGGTGACTTTGGCTCGGCAGAGGTAGATACATCCAGAATACTCAACTTCACCGCCTTTGGCTTCTTGGTAGCTGTCTTTCTTTTCACACTTGTGTTTGGTTTGGGGAGGGACGTGGGTTTTCGAGGTGCAGCATCACTGGTGGCCTTTCGCTTCTGACCAGTATGAGATGGCTTTGAAGAAGACTTGGTGCGCGTGAATGTGCTTGGCAGCCTGGACTGTGTCTTCTTGCTTCCGGGCAATCTAAAATGAGATCTTCCGTTGACGGGAAGCATATCATCAATCTCATCATGCTCATCGACTTCCAAAGGCTGGAATGGTCTACCTGCTGGAAGTCCGGTGATGGGCGAAGGCAGTCTTGTCTGTAAAAGACGTGAACCTGTGAGCTCGGGAACTGAGCTGTCGGACTCCGAGTTATCAGAAAAGACCACATAGCTATTTTGACGAGCCAGGCTAGCAGGATTGCTGGCGACTCTTCTTTGAGCCACGCCTCTGACAGGAGCTGTTGGTCTCGGTGTCCCAAGCTGGGCTTCAGAAGGTGCAGCGGAAGGTGATGGTTGTCGAACCTGTCTATCAAGCTTGAGATAAGAGGCAGGAAGCACACCCTTGATCTTGCGGCGCATGCGCATGAGCTGTCTATCATTCTGATCAGATTCCGATGAAGAGCTAGCTTCTACGCCAGCATTAAGATCATTCGCAGAATTATCGTCGGATGATATGACTACTTGGCGAGACCTTCTTACGGATGCGGAAAGCGGTACCTCAGGAGATGAAGGAAGCGGAGTCGGGACAGCGGCGGACGTTAGACCATGTGGTAGCCTGAATCGTGGAGGAGCGGCAGGCGTGACTTCAACGTTGGCAGGGCTGGATGTCCTTGGAGGTGAAGGTAGCAGCAAATCTTGATTAAGAGGCCCATTTGTGATCGATTGTGTCCGGTTGAGGTTCATTGACTTTAGTCTTCCCTTAGCTCTTGATGTTGACGAGGGCAGTACATGTGCATTCTTATCGATGTGAGGCGTCTCGAGAGTCTTGCGGCGCTTGTGGTGAATCTGAGTGCCGCCAATGACATGTCGACGAATGGCGGCGTCAATATCGGGAAACTCGTCTTCATCTTCAGCGAGGAGGTTGGACAAGTCAACACGTGGCGGCTGATTGGGAGCGGGCGAAGCAGAAGAGTCTGGCGGAGTTGATTCTTGAGTATGCTCCAATCGTTGACGTCGAGGCTGACTTTCTTCCTGGCGAAATTCTGCGTCTTGAGAGTCGTCCTGATTCCTCGGCTGTTGGCTGTTGGTGGCAATCTGGACGGGTCTGATACCACGAGCCTTGAGGGTGCGACGATATTGTTCGAGATCGATTAGATATGGATGCAATTGAATGGCCTTTCGTGTTCGTAGATTGCGTCGAGGTTGGTGAGCAGCAAGGGCAGCGAGATGTTCGTCTGAGAGAGAGTCAATGGCACTTTGCAGAGTTGTTGGATCGGCTTGGCTAGGAAGTCGGGGTATCGAATCGATCGTCCTCGCTGTGCTTGTCTGTGGATAGAAGAACGGTTGTGAAGAGGAGATGATGTCCATGTCGACGTCTGACAAGTCAGAACTCGAGACTGACAAGCGTCGCTCAGGTTGAGAAGGAGCAAACAAGGGAGCAAACAAGGGAGCTGACGAAGGTGGAGCCTGTTCTGGTTCGGCGATGTCTCCAACCAGCGTATCGATATCCATGAATTCCTCATCTTCCTCTTCATCCCGCTCAGCATGACCAGTCGTGTTCACCGTGCCCTTGATCTTCTTCAAAGCCTCAGGCCTGAACTTCCGGCTATACGTCCTAGCATTCTTGTGGGGTTCTCGCAGTGATCCTACCCTTCGAGTCTGGGTGATCAAGACTGTTGGTAGTCCAGCAGAAGGCTTCTGAGTCGTCTCTCGTGTTGCGCGATCATCTTGCGGTAGGTCGAATGTGGTGTCTTGTTGGGCGTCTTCTTGCGATGGCTGAGCAGAGCTTGTGATGGGTTCCCAATATTTTTGCACTTTGTTGGCCGGTCCATCTCTTCCATTGATCCTAGGCTCATCAAACAACTCCTCAGAAGCATATCGTTGATTTCCCCTCGGCGAAGGTGTTGGCACATCATCTCCAGCATCCTTTACAGTATCCGTATGGTAGTCATCCAGAATAATCTCCTCATCATCCGAGTCCAGGACATAACCACGATGTCTCCATTCGCTCATTTGATTTGATCTTCATTGCAACATTTAAAAATGATGCTTTGCTTGTAACAATGGAGACGAAGACGCGTCTCGAACGCGATTTACCAATTTCCCGCCGTCGGCAACGCGTTTCCCCCACGTCACTGATTGCCAAGACTTTACTTTCGTGCTCATCATCAGCATCATCGAGTTCCCAAGAGGAACCCGAGTGGTTTTTGCTAGATACGCACAAAACCACGATGAATAGATTAATTGCACCTGCACTAGCCACTATCTGCGGAATTGCCACAGGTAAGACAGTCCGGGTGATGACTCGAAAGTAAACAAGACGATGGAAGCTGACATAAGTCCATGAACAGCCGTCTCGGTATTCCAACCAGAATTGCAGAAACAAGCTGCAGAAAGGGAAGGAAAGAATGTAGAAGAGTTTCAACAAACACACGGTGGTGCCATGTATGTCCCCTCTCTACCTACCCCTGTACCTCTTTGCTTTTCCCCTGCTACCACCCGCTAATCTCTTCTCTAGTCCACCAACAAAACTCGACCCAGCAATCCCCGACGTCAACAACGACAAATCCATCGGAGCAGAAGTAAAACACCACCTCCAAGAAGCAAAACAAGAAGCTACAGCAACGATACAACACGTAAAGAACCAAGCAAAAACAGAAGTAGCACCAAAGAAAGCATGGTGGGGCTTAGGTTTCTTCGGAGCCAGTCAAGGAGGAGAAGAAAGTCCAAGGGAGAATGACAAGACGAATTGAGTGCAAAGAATACGAAAATGATCGGGATCGGAATGAAAGGATCAAAAGAAAACTACGGGATATCGAAAAGAGGTTTTACCACCAACCAACCAACCAAACGCCAGAAGAGTGACAGAATAGACAGACCTCTTCTTCTTCTGTTTTTGCCGCAAATCTAAGAGAAATCTTCATCCAGACTCTCAATCTTCTCCTTGATTCTGAGTAATACGGTAGTCTGCCACTTGTTCAACTTTTGCATCTGATCAAACTGGAACAGACGATCTGCAAACATGTCTTGATCTCCTTGCTCCACTGCTTCTTTTAGATCATTGAGGAGTTGGAATTCGCGGGCAGAGGTGAATTGGGTGTATTTGGAGCGCCATTCGTCAAAGGCACGGGAGGTGGCTACCATATCCTGTTGAAGTGTGTTAGTGATAGGTTGAGAAGAGGAATGGGAGAGGCAACATACACCAGTAGCCAAATGACAGATTCCAGCCTGGAAGAGGTAGTTTTTGATGTTCCAAGCCAGCAGATTGTTGTTTTGAGCCTTGTCGGCTGCAGCTTCGTAGCCATCGATGGCAGATCTGTAGTCTCCCTCCAAAGCCTGCAAGTCCGAGAGTGCGAGTGTAATCTTGTTCTCAAGGGCAGGAGCAGGATCTTGCTTGTAGCACTTGAGCGTGTCCTTGTATGCCTCGATAGCCTTTGCATTATTTCCCAAGACTTGCTGATAATGTTGTGCCAAACTCTCAGTGTTTGTAGCAGCAGGCCTCCATCTTCCCAATTGCTTTTGCTTATTGATAGCCTGCTCCAGCATAGCAGCAGCCTTTTCTGGCTGTACCTCATGGTAGAGTTTAAACGCTTCATTGTAAATGTTTACAGCATCCAAAGGTTCCTCGAGGTTATCGGTGCAGATGCGCGCGGCGGATTCGAGAGCAGAGCCCGCTTGAGAGATTGCGAGAGAGGTTGTTTCTGGGTCGTCGATGGAGGTGAGTTTGACGCGGTAGGCGTTTGCTGCTGAGCGGTACATCTCGACAGCTTTTTCGTATTTTTCTTGCTTGCCGCCGAAGAAGGAGAAGCCGCCTGTTGCGCTCTTTTCTTGCTTGATGGCCTGGTGGAGAGTGTCAGTGGTTGTCGAGGCGCGGAGATAGAGGGGGCAGGTCTTACCTTGTTGAGCAGGTCCTGCTCTGCTGTGAGTGATGAAGCCATGATGTGTGTGTTTGCGCGTATACGACAGGTAGTGTCTTGTGTATACTGAGAAGAGAGGATCTTGTCGTGTTGTCCTTGTTGGTGTTGGTGGAGGCTCCAAGCAACCACCAAAGTCCGGGCCGCTGACGTATCCGAGACCCTGCCCCGCTGTGATTGGCCGACACTCCCAATCCATCACCATCACCATCACCAAACATTTACTTCCCTACCCTCAAACAAGGCAACCACCACACAACCACATATACCATGACACTACTCACACTACGACCACATATCTCGCGCTGTCTAGCCCGCAACTTCCACACCACACGCTCTGCCTACTCAAAACTCGACGTCGACTCCCTTCTCTCAAAACCAACCTGGTCCCTCGACACCCTATTACCTTCCAACACTTCTTCCACCTCAAACACACCAACAATAACATCCAAACAACTTCACCATCTCCTCCGCCTCTCAGCCCTCCCACCACCAAAAGATGCTGCCTCCGAACAAAAAATGCTAGACTCACTCCACTCACACCTCCACTTCGTAACCCACATCCGCAGTGTCGATACCACAAACATCTCTCCCTTACAAAGCCTTCGGGATGAAACAGCTACAGGAATAAAAAATCAAGAGATTGGGTTGGAAGATTTGGAAGATGCGTTTAGTAAGGAAGAGGTGAAAGGGAGGTATTACAAGAGGATTAGGAGGAGGCAGGAAGATGCTAAAGAGGGGGAGAGTGCTCAAAATTGGGATGTGCTTGGTTCGGCGAGGAAGAAGGTTGGCAGGTTTTTTGTCGTCGAGGGCGGAAAGGAAGGATGAACATATGAAATGGTCAGGGTTGCCCTGTACGCATACTGTTGGTGATATTGAAAGAGTGCTGTGTCTGCAGCTCTCGACTTACCATGACCCTCGCGTAGGGATCATGTCCTTTCTGGCCGAATTAATATGTTGTGTGATTTCGGTGACGCGACAGATTGTGTTGAGCCCCTCGTCGCGCATTTTCTCTTACAAAGCTCGAGATTCTTGAGCGTCACACCCAAACTTAGGAAAGTCGACCAGCCTCGCATTCTCCTATCAAACTCCGTCCGAGACTGGGAATAATCTCATTGATGCCAACATCGACGGAAAATATAGATGTACGAGAACGAGAAACAGAAATGATGCAATAGCATGTGACCAAGATGAAGAAGAATACAACAATCAATAATAAAGAAGACCAGAACAGGCTTTAATGAATGTCGGAGTGCTCACAGTTTTACTGCAACCGAATAGAATTGTGCATTATTCAGATCTACCTGCATACGAAAGAGCTCGGACAAGATGCGAGAAGACAAATCAAAACACATCTCAGCTCAAGAGAGCCTTGATAATCACTTCGATCTCGTCGGCAACGTCGTTCTGCTAGTCGAAGGACTAAGCATCGGTCCCAGCTCAATATCCTCCTCCCCTTCATCACCTTCAGCAATCGCACTACTGTGGTTTCCCCATGCCATCGAGAATCTGGGGATCGCCCCGGCACCAGGGCTACTACTCAGAGTATAGTCACTGAACGGGCTGTCATCATCACCACCGCTACTCTGAGAAGCGCTCCTCATCTTCTTAAGCATATTGCTGAAGTTAGATCCGTGTTGAGACATACGACGTCTCGATCCATCCTTGGCAGCAGTAAGATTATTAATCGAGTTCAGCGAGGTGCTGATAAAGTTGTCGAAATCTGATTCGCGGTCGAAGAGACCGGTGGCTACGGATTGACGTCGCATCTCGCCGCTGGTCATTCCTGACATGGTTGATAGACGTCTCAAAGTCTCGTAGCCAGTAGGGTTGGCCGCTGCCCAGTTGAAGACGTCGCGGCACATGTCTTGAAGATCGAATTCGGCGCGCCAGTCGAGGTCGGAAGCTGCTTTGTCTGGAGAGGCAGTTACTGTGCCTAAATCTCCTGCGCGGGCTTCCCCGACGGTGAAGGGGATGGATGTGCCGGCTGCATTACTGAATGCTTTGATGATTTCAAGGACAGAGTAACCACGTCCTGTGCCGAGGTTGTAGACATTGTAGTTGGAGACAGGGTCTTGGCCGTCGAGTTCCTCGCTCTCAGGGATAGGGTCTGGTTGCTTTGTAGCTTTGCGGAGGGCTGCTAGATGGCCCATGGCAAGGTCGCTGACGTGGATGTAGTCACGCACACCTGTGCCGTCGGACGTGTCGTAGTTTGAACCGAAAACATGGACACGACTGCGACGGCGCTGATATGCTTGGAGGATCACAGGCACGATGTTGTTTGGAGTACCCTTAGGATCTTCACCAATCAATCCACTCGGATGAGAGCCAGTAGGATTGAAGTAGCGCAGAGATATGGCGTGGAATTTGGATTCCGCAACGCAATAATCGTTGATGATCTCCTCCGACATCCACTTAGAACGTCCGTAAGGATTGGTGAGCAGACCACCTCCGGAGCCTTTGCCTGCAACTTGGACAGTCTCCTCTGTGATGGCAGCTTCATGGCCCACACCGTAGACGACAGCGCTTGAAGAGAAGATGAGATTGTTGACAGAGTGAGCCTTCATGGTCTTGAGCAAGACCACGAGTGCGGCGACATTGTTCTCGTAGTACTCCAGCGGCTTCGCGATGGACTCTCCAACAGCTTTGAGAGCAGCAAAGTGGATGACAGCCGTGATCCTGCCCCAGGTAGATGGGTCCTTAGCCTGTGGGCTTTGTTGAACTCTCTTCGCAGGGTTAATAACATAATCGAGCATAGGATAAGCCTTGTTCGCAGAAACCTCGCCGATGCTCACAGGACAGCCGAATCTCTCAGTGTGAGTCTTGTCGGACTGCCAAAATTCGAAGACTTGATTCATAGACTTCGAGCTTCGAATATCGACCTGATGAAAAAAGATGGGAGGTACATTGCCCGATTGCTGGAGACGTTGAGATTCGGTCCGAGCAATGTAGTGTACGCGACACAAAGATTCCATATGGCTGTTGCACAGGTTGTCGATTACTACCACAGCGATGCCTGCATTGAGCAGTTCCAGGACTGTGTGCGACCCGATATAACCTGCTCCTCCAGTAACAAGACATACTGGAAACGATTTGATCTCTGCTCGAAAGCGGTCCACCTTCCCTTGAAGTGGTTCGTCGATGGGTCGATTGGAAGATGGCATCTTGCTGTGAGCTTATATGTGATGTGTGAAATTGCAATCGCTGGCCTTGAATTATAGGAGACTGCACAGAATGTGCTGCCCGTCCTTGATCATAGATCCCAGGAGGAATCATCAGCATCATCGATTCCTACACGATGCTTCGAGATCTACGAGTCCTGGAGCTCCAGCATAGAAGCTAGGTCCAGCTGCTGCATCAGGGGCCTCATCGTCTGAACTCTGATGGTGCAACATCAAAAAGCACTGAAGCGTTACGACAGTGGGATTGGTATCGACAGCCAGCTAATTCTAACCGACTTGAAGATCGTAGTCAAGCTGTTGCTCGTTGTGAGAAGATCAAAGTTAAGTTGCTGCTATGGGGAGAAAACAAGATCTGGCTCGTTAGCAGTGCCTCGCGTCTATGCGATATTGCGCGTATCCTTATGTCCAGGAGGTCCACATCTGAAGGTGTTCTGATCCAAGCACATCGACTGGAGTAGATCATTGATGTTGTCTTACTCGGGAGTCACGGCTGAGGCGCGCATCCTCGCTGACCTATGACTACGAGTTTCGGGCGTGAGGGGTCAGAACAATCCAGCGCGACTCAGATCAAGATGGTATGTGCTGGCGAGGACCAAAGGAAGCAATGCGAATTGATATCCGGTCATGCTAATCGCCTATCGGGAAACGGGAGAGATCACCTTCGTTCAGACGTGTATGCTTGCAAGAACATGATCCACTTGGACGAAGTCAGACTTGATAAAGTTGATGGAGTTGAAAGCATGAGATGAACAGGCCTTGAGATGAGACATGATGGAGGGAAGTCGTGACAAAGCAAGACGCGTCGTCCGAATGGGGAAAGTGGAGCGAGAGCTTCTTTCCGTCATGACGCCGCTTTACAGAACCTCTGCCTTGACATCAACCACCAAACAGCCTTGTAAGATGCCGCAAGGTTACGACATCGTTGTTGACATCGTGATACGAACGACACGTAGTCGACTCTGCTCCCCCTGTGAATAACAGGATCACGCGTCTTTGAAGTTCTCGTTTGCTTGAGAGCAGATGCCGCAAGGCGAGGCCTTGATGATACTGATATTCATGATGCAAACTGCTGTACAAACATTTAAATGAATGCTGATGTAGTGTCCGCAAGTTTGCGATTTTCTGGTTGAGTTTGGAGCAAAGTCTCCCCCAACTCTAAACTAGCTACCTATGCTTCAGAGCTGGCGATGGCCAACCTGAACCTGCCACATAGCTCGAGTGCTCTCGTTGCCGTCGATGCTTAGCACCTAGGACGTCATGTGAAAGATTCCCTTGACTGACAGCTTGAGCATTGACATGCAAAGCTTCGTCGTTTCTGCAAAGGCATACCGACGTTCACTGATTCTATGGTCAGCAAGTCATCAGATACCATACAGCCATGGCATCCTTCTTTCAGCCCGCTTTGACTGGGCCAAATGTTGACAATGCCTCCGGCACGAAGTTTCTGATCAACTGGAACGCAACACTCAAAGGGTCGGAGCTCACGCTGTACTGGTACCAAATCCTTGTCATCTCTATCGGATGCACATTCTTCGTTCTTGGGATCTCGAACTTGATCATCCAGTACATCCGGAAGAAGCGCCGTTTGAAGGAAAGCCTTCTACCACCGAGTATAAAGAGATTACTACATCTCCCAGGAACGTGGAAACAGCCCAAGGGTCCATCACCCAGAACACAGAAAGACACGTCAATCACCTGTGAGAAAGCTCTAGTCGAGCCAGTTTTCTCTCCACCCAAGCTATCGCTGGTCAAGACATTTTGTGTGTCTGAACACGAACTACCAGTTCAGCATTTTCGATCCAGCTTCGATCTGCACGTTGTGGATTTGACCGGAGAACGAACGTCCGACACAATTCAAGAGCAAGGGTCGATATCTACTGCTCATGAGCCACCATTACTTCCAGAATGCGGTACTAACGAAAGTGCAATTTCGTCCCATCGCTCGACAGAGGACTCCATTGGCAGCGCAGGACCTCATACGGCCTGTGATTCCGCGCATCCCCCTGGTAGCTCAGCGGACGTACAACCAGTGACAAACAATCAAACGCTTTTCTATGGCGGGCTGAAGTCCAAGTCAGGAGTTTCGAAAGAGACCATTGAGGAGAGGGCTGCGAATATCAACAATCTTCGGCTCAGACAAGGCCTACATGGCATTGTTGTGCCGTACAGCCAGAACGACTCAGCTGAAGATATCAACACGCTCTTGGTAGCCTTGAGAAACTTGCATGTCCCGGTGATTCTTAAGGGTGATCCGGATCTTGTTGTTGTCGACTCGATTTCTTTTGCACTCATCGACGGCTTCATGATCAAAAATGCAAGTCTTCTCCCTAATGGTCAACGTCGGGACTTCTTTCGCGCAGCGTCGTTGCGGGAATGCGTTGCAAGATGTAAACGTCAAATGAAGAAACGGCCAGAGTTTTTCATGGGCTTTCTAGAAGTCTGGACAATCAGGCCGTCAGCAGCAGCCTTACGCCGAGCATTCAAACTAGCAGATTTCTTCGGTGCTGTGATTCAGGCCCAAGCAGCGTCGCAACACAATACACGAACAGAGATGAGCCTTAGTGGTTTTGATTGGCTTAAACGACCTGAGATTGTGTATCTACAGAAGTGCTGGTCACAAAATCCTGCATTGGAGCCTGCTCCAAGTTCAGAAGGCGAGGGCAACCACTTTGATGTTCAGAAGCTATCTGAAATCTTGGGCCCAGCTGAAAATCTGCTTACTTTGGCTCCGCTTCCCCCCAACGTCTTATCTATGCAGAATGAGCGGCTGGACAACGTGCATAGTCCCGATTATGTTTCGGGGGCTCCCAGAAGACAAAGTTTCTGGGACGTCACAAGTTGTGGCATGCCACTCTGCAAGAATGGATGTTACTTTCTCCGAGATCAGACTGCCGAGGAGCAGTACAGGCGAATTCTGCAAACCCAGCGTCGCTTGAAAGAACTGCAAATGTTGCACATATACGCAGACATAGAGATTGTGTCAATGTCGAAAGTGCTAAGCACAGCATTGAAGCACTCTTCTCATCCGCAACTACTGGAGA